>JAASFQ010001079.1:0-10416 GCA_023333845.1 Globisporangium polare | reverse complement strand
TGGTAAGGACATCGGCAGCGCGCTCTCGTCCACCGCGGCCAACTGCTGCGGCATCTGTCGCTCGACCGCCGACTGCTACGCGTTCTCGTGGACCGACTTCAACGGAGGCACTTGCTGGCTCAAGGGCATCGGTTCCACGACGTTCGCTGCTGCGGCGGGTATTGTGTTCTAGGCTTCAATGCCTAGACCTTTAGAGCTCCTCAAGATCCCGCCTTTCTGTGGATGCCAAGCTCATCGACGAGAGGTGGTTAGTTGGTGGCGATTCGACGCTCGTGTGTATCTCGCTCTCACAAGGTAGTTTCGCTGAGGCTCTCAGCTCAGGTTTTCAGGTTCATTGGGTAGCACACTGAAGGCAATGTATAGTGACGTCTCCCTCATGTGCCCCTGTCGCTTTGTTTATTCGAGAAATTCTCAGGTTGACCTCTCAAAACAAAATCGTGGTGGTGGTGGTAACGGTGGTTCCTCCTACTCGAAGAACTGAGCTCCAAGTTGTGACCAGTTCGAGAGCGAGAGTGAAGTTTCGCAAGTAGGTGGTCTCAGTGAATAACCTCAACACTTGCAGAAAGTAGGCTCGCTAATCCCTCTATCGCTGTCAATCTTCTACACCTCCTGCTCAAGCTCCACATCCTGATCAAACGCCAAGTCCACCACCACCTGATCATCACCTCGCGGAGCTGGCGTCCCGTCCGCGATCAAATCCTGGTCCGAGTCGATCTCAAGCTCCATAACCTTCGAGTCACCATCTCCATTTCCCAGCTGACCTGCGTTCACGAATTTCCCACTGAACCCCTTGTTCGCACTAGCACTCAGGCTCAGGCTCTTGGCGAGGATCTCGTCCTGCCAGTCGTGGTCCGAGATGATCCAGGCCGCGTCCGCGACCGCCCGGTCCCTGTTGCGCTTGAACTCGTAGAGCGCGTGCGTGACGTTGTACACGTGTACACGGCCGTAGCCGTACTCCATCTGGGCCGCGCGGCTCCACGGGACTTGGTAGTACCCGGCGCTGTCGAGGCTCGCGCCGGCCGAGCCCACCATGATGTGCACGGGTGCCTTGGCCTTCTCGAGTCCATTTTCTAGGCTTTCAACCATGCACTGCTCCTGGAAGACCGGACACGTGCGCTCGTAGGCGTGATAGTGGCCCGAGAAGACTACGTCGACCCCGTAGACCGCACACAGCGTCTCGAGGTTCTTGCGGATGAACTGCGACAGGTGGTAGTCCTGCTCGTACATCTCGGAGCAGTACATGGGTCGGTGGATGTGGAGAAAGAGCCACGGGGTTTTGCTGCGGCTCACGTGCTTCAAGTCGTTCACGAGCCACGTGTACATGGGCGACCCGGGCGTGTAATCGTGCTCGGTCGAGATGACCGTGTGGTGCATGAGTCCCATCTCGAGGCTGTACCAGAAGACGCCGTTCCCATTGTCGGGCATGTGGAACCGCTTGTTCAGTGGCACGCCGCACTCCCCACCGGACTGACAGTCCGAGGGGGCGTTTGGAGGGTGGAAGATCGTCGAGTCGGTCACTCCTGACGGGTCCTTGGAGCCTGAGCGTGGAGTCGAGTAGCAGTAGTCGTGGTTGCCCACCTCGACCAGGTACGGTAGCTCGGCGGCCACGGGCTGGATGAGCGCCATGAACTGGTCCCACAGGTACGTTCGGCCCTTGGCGTACGAGACGTCCCCGTCGTGGAACGCTGCGACAAAGTCGTACGTGTCCTTTGATTCGTCCATGTCGAGTCGCATGAGCTGGGCCGTTGTGGCCGTGCGGTCGCTTGGCAAGTCACCGAGCGCCTTCATATCCCAGTCGCCCATGTCGCCGTACACGAAGAAGCTCATGGGCGGCTGGCTCGGGTTGAAGCTGCCCGCCGGTAATGGGACCGTGAACTGGAACACCTGGCTCTTGAGTTTGCCGCCGACCTGGTAGAAATAGGTCGTCCCGGGCTCGAGACCGGTCATGAGCGCGTCGTAGAGGGAGCCTGGGTCCCGGTAGTAGAGCGCCGACTCGATCGTCGCGGGCTCTTCGCACATGTCCTTGGCCTTGTAGCTTGCCGAAGTGGCGGACACTGAGAGCGTGAAGTTGGTTGGAGTCAAGCCATAGTGCACCTCGGGACTGTTTACTGGTGCGCTGGTCCACATGACGCGCATCTCACTGGGGTTATTCGTCATCGCGATGTGCACCTGGAGCGGTTCGAAGCGACCGCTGGTCATGCGCACGTAGGGCGAGTGGGCGAGTCGCAACTGCTTCTTCCCATCGTCCGTGGGGCGGAAGAGGCGGAACTGCCACGAGCAGCGCATGTTGGGCAGTCGCTTGAACTCGAGGACGCCGCTGGACCGGTTATTCGTTGTAACCGATTCGAAGAACTCGGAGTCGGGCGACGGGTTCGTCTCGTCGTCCACGCAGTAAGCACCAACCCAGTCAGCTGCGTGCGGGGAACCTGGGATCTCGAAGGAGAGCGCGACCGAGTCCAAGTGGCCGATCTCGCGGCTCGAGACGTGGATCACGGCCTTCTTGGTGACGCTAAGCTGTCGCTTTGTGGTGGGACTCTTGGACTTGGGACTGCTATCGGGCAACAGCATGCGCTTGAGCTCCTCTTCGTACTGGTGCTGGTCGCCATCGCTCACGAACTCGCACTCACGTCGGAAGTCGGCGCCGATCTTGCAAGGCGAGTCGTCGGCATCGCCGGGTGGCAAGGCGCGCTGTTGTGGCTGGTGCTGCGGTGCCATCACGCGCGCATCGTAAGCTGCGGCTCCGCCCAACCAGCAGGCGGTGGCGACGAGTGCGGCGACGAGTACGGCGACGCGCGCTGCTGTCGTCCTCATCGGCGCTTGGCTGATTGATTGGCCCTGTACTATTGTAGTGCTGTGCGGTGGTGACTGCTCGATTGTTGTGCTTGTTACGCTCGTTGAGTCTCGCGTGATTGCCTGATCGCCAGCTGGGGTTGGTTGTCAATCAGTCGGTCAGTGAGCTCTCGACGCATGAACCAGCGGCGGACGAGCGTGGAGAGAACGAACCCGTGCTTCGGGTGGAAGGCTGCAAACAGCTCCAGACGTGTTGCACACTGCGCTGTGCTGCTTCAGCCCAATGCGCACGAATTGCGGGAGGGAGGGACCTGCACTTGGCGAAGCTCCCTCGAGCAAGCTGACTTGTGCAACACATGAGCGCGGCCGGTACCGCACGTATAATGGCCTCTTTCTTAAACAATGATGCTTTTAACTTGATACCGATGAGGAAAAAGATGGATAGCTCATCGGAAAAGCAGCGTGAAGACACAGCAACGCATTATACGAGGGGAGTTTCGTTCAAAAGCCCAACGTTTCGCACTTCTGGCTGTGTGGGTCTGATTTGAGAGACCCGCAGCAGTCGCAGACAGATTCCTCCAACGCGCAAGGCCGTGAGCATGAGCGACGGCGGCAAAGGCGTGTACCACGAGACGCAGGAGCTCTACCGCTGTGGCGTCCACGCGCTCAACAACGTGCTGCAAGGTGCACTCTCCTGTTATACGAGCTGCGCGCGCGCGCGGTGCTTTGCTTGCTCTCTGATGGTGTCGCAGTCGTCTAACGCTTCTGCTGTTTGTGTGTGCGTGTGTGTGTGTTGCGAGTAGCGAAGGTGTTTGAGAAGAGCACGCTGGACGACGCGTGTCTGCGACTAGCAGCACTGGCAGACCCAAGTAGCGGCGGCGGCAGTGGCGGTGGCTCGCTCTGGAGCCGCGTGTGGAACCCGCATCGCGCGCCGCTCGGTCTGGGGAACTACGACGTGAACGCGCTCATGTTCGTGCTGGAGGAGAAAGGTGCGCGTGTGTTGCACTCATATCACTACATAAAGTAGCACTGACGTATGCGTACCGGTATGTATACGTTCTCGCGGCAATAGGCTACCAGATGCAGTGGGTCGACAAGCGCCGTCCGGTGAACAGAGAGCTGCTGGACTGCGACGCAATCGAGGGCGTGCTCTGCAACGTCGTGACGTCCAACTTCCTGCGCAGCGTGTGGGAGTCGCGCCACTGGTTCGCGATCAAGAAGGTGCGCAGGCTCATGCTGCAGAGCTACGCGGTGCTGGGGCGTTGGCTCATTATCCGATGTGTGTGTTGTCGCTGGCTGTGCAGATCGGAGGCGTGTATAACAACTTGGACTCGAAGCTCGCAAAGCCAGTGGTACGAGTCAAGCACCCATGCAGTCTACTGAGCGTCTCTGAGGAGTCCTTGCTTGTGCGGGTGAGGCTAATCATTTTCTCGTGTGGTTCACGCAAACTTTCCAGGCATTCGCGAGCGAGGACGAGTGTTTCAGGTTTCTTCAGGAGCTCGTGGACACGGGCGAGTGCGAGCTCTTCTCGATCGCAAAGGCTGATGCTGAACCAGACACCACCGCAGCGCAGTAGAAGCACAGCAGCAGAGCACGGACAGACCGTGCTACGAGTAAGGTCTTGCATGTGAAGTGAGATTTATATGTATTGAAGTTCGAGCAAGACTTGCAAGCTGGCGTTCAACCGAATGAAACCTGATGAAAGGCGTCTCTCAATAGACGATCTTGTCTGGCGTCTCAAACAAGATCGCCCGCTTGTTCTCGAGCGCGAGCGCCTCCACCTCGCTGCGGTGGCGCAGCAGACCGGCGATGTCGTCCCAGTGGAAGTCGTCGGCGTTGCGGCGCACGATGCCGTCCACGTCGATCATGGTCTTGTGCGGCACGCGCATGACGGCGTACGGCTCGGGCACGTCGTTGCAGCCAAAGTGCACTACCGTGGGCACGGCGCCTTCGTGGCGGTGGTCGCGGCACACGCGCGGCTTGCCCGTCTTGGAGTTGATCTTGTCGAGGAACTCGAACGTCTTGGCCACGTTCTGGTCGAGGTTCACGAGCACGAAGTTGGCGGCCTTGCTGTGGCCGTCCTTGGAGCGCGCCTCGAAGTGCTCGACCTCTTGCTCGCAGGCCTTGCTCCACGTGGCGTAGAAGAGCACGATCGTGGGCTTCTTGGTGCGCTTGCAGATCTCCAGCAGGCTGTGCGAGTCGCCCGTCTCCAGGTCGATGAGCGCCACGTCCGGCGCCGGGTGGTTCAGCACGCACGACATCTTTGCTGCTTTATGGCTGCGCTCTCTTGCTGTCTTGTGTGCTTGACTGACTGTGCTCGCTCGTGGTGTCTCTTCAGGCCTCGGCTGTCTTGAAGAAAGAAACGACCACAGTTTCTCGAAGGTTGGTTGTTATTCATATACGTACGTGGCTTTGCCTTTGGTGGCAGTGAATGCCTCGATAATATGATAGTTAGGCGGAGCTGGCGGCATTATCCGAACTCTGACTGCTGCTTGTTCGACTGAGCTGGCGGTGCGGCAGCCCGGCGCGCGCGCTGTCTGCGCGATAGCTGCGGCGGCGGCTGAGCGTCGTCTTGCTGTTGAAGCTCGGGTTCTTCGCCGGCTGGTTGCGGTTCGTCGTGAGCTGCTGGATGCGCTGCTCCTGCTTCTCGCGCTCCTCGTAGACGCGGCGCTCGGCGCGCTGGCGGGCGCGCTGCAGCGCCTCCTTCTCCTTGAAATGCACCACGTACGCCTGGTTCCGACTCGCGTTGATACGCATGCTGGACTTGATGGTGCTCTTCATGCTCGAGTCGAGGCGGAAGCCTGAGAAGAGCGTCTCGATGGGAGGCACATCGGCCTTTACAAAGAGCTCGCAGCCCAGGATCGTGTCGAGCGTGACCACGTACCGGCCGTTCCGGATGCTACTGACGGAGCTGCTCGTGGTCTCCACGGACGCCACGGACACGGCGTCGTCATTCTCGTCGTCGACGGTTTCCGCAAACTGCTGGCTGGTTGTACTGACACTGTTGCTTGATGCGCCGTCAGCATTACTCGACGATGAAGACGATGACGGGGCTTTGCTGATGTAGGCGGGAAAGAAGATCAGTTCCAGCACGTCAGCGATCTCGGGCGCCAGCAGCTCCAGCACGCCTTCCTCTGGCTGGACCGTCGTGAGCTCCATGCCCGTCGCCATCTCGTACAGCACGTGACCGAACAACAGCAAATCAAGCTCCACCTTCGCCTCCAGGGGCACCGTGAGCTCGCGCACCTCCTTGTAGCGATCGATTGCCAGCAGCGGCGTGTAAATGTCCGAGATGCGCGCGTTCCCCTGGTCGATGATCACATTGCCCGAGCTCAAATGTTCGCACACGATGCCCTTTGAGCGCAGCGCGACGAGTGCTTCAAGCATCTGCCTCCCAAAGCGCGCGATCTCCTCAAAGAGCAGCGGCGACGCCTCCACCACACGGTACTTCTCCCTGTACGCACGCGTGGGGCACGTGCGGTGGACGCGGTCCTTCAGACTCCCACCAGCCACGAAGGGCTGCAGCACCAGCAGCCCTTTCTTCTCCTTCGAGTAGTAGATGTCCGCCACCGGCAGGATGTACGGGTGCTACAGTACTCGCGCAGTGAAGAGACGTCCACAACAGCCGTCAGCATGCCAGCCAAATACGCATACACACTCATAACAGCAGCACATAACACACACCTTGAGCGTGACGAGCAGCGCCTTGAGCTTGTAGAGCAGGTTCTCCTTCTGGAAGTCGAGGAAACTGAGCTGCACGGGGAAGAGCGTGATCATCATCTCGCCGCAGCGGTCCTGCAGCAGGTTCACGAGGTCGACGTGGAAACAGAACTTCTCGGCGCGCCGCCCGATGTCGGGAAACGCCTCCTCGCGCCACTGGAAGAGCGGGTTGTTCTTGCAGTACTTGGCCGCGAGCAGCACCGCCAGCGTCCCGTTGAACGCCATCTCTCTTCTTCTGCTGCTGCTTCTCCCGAGGTGTTTGAGTTGTGAGTGTGTCCATGTTTCTTCAAGATTTTCCTCCGATGCGGTACATACCGGTACGGCTCTGGTAATCGGTACCGGACTGCTTCAGCCGGACTTGAACTTTGGTTTCCATCATTTCGTCCAATGGAAGTAGCATGCAACTATCTGTTTTATCCACTTATACCTGTTGAAATGTCATTGTTGCTCGAATGTGAAACGGACCTCGCGCTCAAACGACACACGCATCCAATAATCCGCAACTCGTCACCTTTTCATTTGCCGCTCTATTTCCGGTCGACAATTCTGCTGGGAAGCTCTCCATACATAAATCCGAGCGACATTTCTCGCGTAAACGATCTCGGCGTTCCCCCCTCAACCTGTGGTGTCGATCGATCAACCTCTTCGCATTCCCGGTTATCTCGCAGCTCAGCTCTCCATCCCCAGAAGCAGCAGCAGCAGCAAGCATGTTCGGCCGTGTGCTGCGCTCCAACAACAAGAAGGCGGCGTCCGCGCTGCTCTCGGCGCCGTCGCAGCAGGTGCGCCGCCTCAACCTGCACGAGTACCAGTCGCTCGACATCATGAAGACCTTCGGCGTCGCCACGCCGCAGGGCATCCCGGCGACCACCCCGGCGGAGGCCGAAGCCGCGTTCAACAAGATCAAGGCCGGACGCTGTACGTATTGCGTGGATAAATGCAGTAGTAGCCTGTGCATCTGGGTGTGGCTGCGTGTATTGTGGATGCCGTGCAGTCTTCGAAGTGTTGTTTGGCGCACGTGCTTCCCCGGAGCTCCGACAAAGATCTGCATCGCATGAGGAGGCACGAGAAGATGCTGACGTTGCTGTTGTTATGTATCTGCTCTTCTTACAGCGGGTGTCGATGTCGTGATCAAGGCGCAGGCGCTCACGGGCGGCCGTGGTCTCGGTTCGTTCAAGAACGGCTTCAAGGGCGGTGTCCACATGTGCACCAAGTACGTCCATCCTTCATTCGCTCACTGAATATGATATACGCAATGCTGACCAGATACCCCTGACCCTCCTGTGTGCTCTCTTCACAGGCCAGAGCAGGCGAAGAAGTTCGCTGAGAAGATGCTCGGCCAGACGCTTGTGACGAAGCAGACGGGTGCGAAGGGCATTGAGGTCGCCAAGGTCTTCCTCGTCGAGCGCGTGTACATGCGCCGCGAGATGTACTTCTCGATCCTCATGGACCGCGCGTCGCAGGGCCCCGTGATCGTCGCGTCGCCAGCCGGCGGAACCTCGATCGAGGACGTCGCCGCCGCGACCCCGGAGCTCATCTTCAAGGAGAACGTGGACATCATGAAGGGCGTGACGGACGAGCAGGTCGCGCGCCTCGCCGTGAACCTCGGTGTGGACCAGTCCTCGGTGCCGAAGCTCGAGGAGATGATCCGCAACCTGTACAACCTCTTCATCGGCGTGGACGCGACGCTGGTGGAGATCAACCCGCTCGCCGAGACCCCGGACGGCAACATCTTTGCGTGCGACGCCAAGCTCAACTTTGACGACAACGCCGGCTTCCGCCACAAGGAGATCTTCGCGCAGCGCGACAAGACCCAGGAGGACCCTCGCGAGGTGGAGGCCGCCGAGCACGACCTGAACTACATCGGTCTCGACGGCAACATCGGCTGCCTCGTGAACGGCGCCGGCCTCGCCATGGCCACCATGGACATCATCTCGCTCTACGGCGGCTCGCCAGCCAACTTCTTGGACGTGGGCGGCGGCGCCACCGAGGGCCAGGTGAAGAAGGCCTTCGAGATCCTCAACGGCGACGACAAGGTCAAGTCGATCCTCGTCAACATCTTTGGCGGCATCATGCGCTGCGACGTGATCGCCGCGGGCATCATCGCCGCCGCGAAGGACCTCGGCCTCAAGAAGCCGATCGTGATCCGTCTCCAGGGCACGAACGTCGACAAGGCCCGTGAGCTCATCCAGAACTCGGGCTTCAAGATGATCATGACCGACGACCTCGACGACGCCGCCGAGAAGGCCGTGAAGATCGCCGACATCGTCGCCCAGGCCGAAGCCGTGAAGATCAACGTCGCGTTCGAACTCTAAGCGTACTGAGTTAAACTCACGAACCCCGCACTCAAATCAACAATACACATGATCTAAGCTCCGCTCTGTAAACAGCACGCATTTGTCCCAGTCGGAGTGCTTATCAAGACTTTGTCAGCCATGCGATTGTGCCATCATCGTACAAGCAAGGGTCTATGAACATTTAGCTCGCTGAGGAATGCGAAAATGGAAGAGATTTCATTACCTTGTCAAAGTGAAATGCAGTGGCGCTCCTGAACTCCTCATCGAGACTGATAACACTTTCCGTCGTTCTCTACGCAGCTCCCTCTCGTGCCACTGCGCCTTCCGTGCGTACGAGTTTCCCCACCAAGCTAGGTTCGTCGCATGTCAGGTGTCGTCTCGGCCCCCTCGGTGTCAATTTATCTTCGTCGTGTTTCTTGGGCACCCCAAGTGGGGAAAACTGTGAAGTGCCTCGAGAAAGAAAGAAGGTGGAAACCTACTTGGCTTCTCGGCCCTTGCTGGCACTCGAGCTCATTGTGTTGACTATCCATTCCATGCCCTCCTGGAGCCCCTCGCCGGTCTTGGCCGAGCACGCCTGGATGTGCCACGTGCGGTCGCGGATCGTCGCGAGGTTGAGCGCCGTGGAGATCTCGGACGACGGCAGCGCGTTGAGCAGGTCCTGCTTGTTGGAGAACACGAGGATGGGCACGTTCGCGAGCTTCTCCTCCTCGAGCAGCGTCACGAGCTCCATGCCCGTCTCCTCGAGACGGCGGCGGTCTGCGCTGTCAATCACGTAGATCTAAGCACAAGCACCACACTGTGTGTTAGCACTGGGAGACGGTAGAGCCACAAATGTTGTGGATTAAAAGCACACAGGACGTACCAGGGCGTCGGTCTGCTCGTAGTAGTTTCGCCAGTACGGGCGAATGGTCTTCTGACCGCCGATGTCCCACATGTTGAGCTTGAAGCCGTCGACCTGGAGGCTCTTGACGTTGAAGCCCTGCGTGGGCATGATGTGGCTGATGTCCTCCTCCGAGAGCTTCTTGAGGATCGTCGTCTTGCCGCCGTTGTCCAGACCGAGCACGAGGATGCGCGCCTCGCTGTCGTCCTTCTTGAGCTTGCGCAGCAGGTTGAGCAGACCCATGATGGTTTAATACGAGACGGTCGCAATGGAGTGAGGCGTGTTGGGTGCTGTGGAGAGAAGCGCAAAAGGTCGCTAGAAGAGCGGTCTTTTTCGAGAGTAAGCGCAGTCGGCGGCCTTCTTTCGCATCTCCCAGCGCTCCGATGAACGCGCGTTTGTGCGGCCAGGCGCCTGGCGTGGGAGAGCGTAACGACCCGATGCCATGCCATTGCGCTCTCCGTTCACGAATGCGGGGTCGTTACGAAACGACGCGTGCTTGCTGGTGAAGTTGAAGGAGAACTCGAGGCGAGAATGTCTCTGAAACGCAGTTCAGCAGGCTTTTGTGTGGTGGATTGTTTTTGTGGGTCGAGTTTAATGTGGCCAACCTCAGTTGGATCTGAGTATAGGGTGGTGAGCGGCGAATAAGGGTGGCAGTGAAATGACTGGTCGTTGCGACTGGCGGCTCGTTTTCCCGAAAGGGCAAGAGCGCCGCAACCGCCACGAAGATGCGCA
>JAASFQ010001078.1:0-10419 GCA_023333845.1 Globisporangium polare | reverse complement strand
TCCTGTTGCGGAGGCTCTTGCCGAGTGTCAGACGCTTCCTGCCTCCGCTGCTGCTGGGTCCAGAAGCGCTCGCTCTGCTCCTTGACTCGCAGCGCCTTCTGCAGCCACGGCGGGTAGCGCTTCACACCTGCTGAGCTGCTGACAGCAGCAGCAGTCGCACCGCCACCATCGCTGCACTCGGACGTCGTGCCCATTGCTGTTTGCGAGTGGAAACAGCTTGTGCCCTTTCGGGTCCCCATTTTCACTATACGCACGTCAGCTTGCGAAGTTCTGCATTCGTTGTATTGGTATTCGCACGTCCAAGTGCAGACCTTTATTTTATGAAAAGGGACTTGTATTTCTTTGTGCGGCTTTTCGAGCAGCAAGACGCGAACTTTTGCCGCATCCAAATGCTTCGATGGCGCTGTCAAGCGACGACTGGCCGCGCTTCTCGCTGCTCGTGGGCGCGTCGGACGCCCATGGGAGCACCAGCACTAGCGCCAGTGCCACAAGCGCGTATCCGTGCCACCTGCGTCCTGCGAGCGAGCAGATCACGCGAGAGCTGCTCGACGTCGCGTGTTCAAGCAGTACGTGGGAGTGCTGGCTGCAGCTGCGAGTGTCGGCAAGAAGCCGCCGCGAGAGCGACTTGCAGCTCAGCGAGCGCGATCTCCGCAACACGAATGACGTGACGTCGGTCTGCTGGATCGTCCGGACGCCCGTGTGGAGTTGTGGCGTGGACAGTGGCGGCGCTTGCGTTGCGCTTGTTGGTAGTACGTGGCACACGACAACAGCAGCAACTACTGCAACGCCACGCGAGACGCCTCACAGAGAGACGGCGTCCAAGTTGAGTGCCGGAAGGTGGTATCACTTTGCTGGTAAGCGACGGCATTGCCTGCTTAGAAGCGTGTTGGCTATATGTATGTTCGATTGGGTGTGCTAACTTATCTGGGTCACTTTGATCTGTGCAGTGGTGAGAGATCTTAAGAGCTCTGCGCTCCACCTCTTCATCGATGGGCGCAGCATACCACTGAGCGCATGTAGCACCAGACCACACTCGATCAGATCTGTCGGTGGTGGAGACGCTGGTTTCTTGTTCGGAGTTGCTTGTCCTCAAACTCGCGTCACCTGTGTACTGCACGACCTCCGCGTCTGGCGCTACGCGCTTGATGAGGACGTCATAGCAGCGTACGTACGTGTCTACGAGTTCGCATTACGAGTGCTCTTAGAACAAGTGAAGTCTAACGATGCGATTTCCCTCTTTCTCTGCAGCTGCCTCCATCAATCAGTCACTCCTGCGCATCCACACCTCAAGTGCCTGTTCGCGCACTGGGGGCTCTCAAGCTGCTCGTCGTCCGACACTGAGATCGACTTGAGTGGCAGCAATCGACATCTGACTATCGTGAGAACGAGTACATTCGTTCAGAAGCGCACGGCCTGCTGGCTGCGCATCGCATCTCCGCGATTGGCAGCAGCGCCAGCAGCCTTCATCATCGAAACACTGCAAGACGCGTCCACTGGTGGCTCGGAATGTCGTTTCCAGATCAAGATTCGGCATCGCAGAGCAGATGAGAACAGTACCTTTTGGAAGGCAGCTCGAGCGCCAGAGTCACGACAGCTGAATCAGCACGACCCACGAGCCGCCACTCAAACCCAGCAGCCCCGCATTCTCTTTGTGTGCAACTTTCGCTGCTTCAAGAGTACGAGCGTCACAAACAAGGGCGAGGGCAAGTGGCTCGTTGCACTGCTGCAGGAGTGTGTCCACAATCTCCCAGAGAGCGCGCTCGTGGGGATTTTCAAATCGTCGTCGTCGGAGCAAGCGAACCAGCCGAGCGAACTGGCTCGTCCGCCTGTGTTCATGACCCGCAACGGCAAGGTGAGGGCTTGTTTTTGATTGCTTACTGGCGGTGATGCAGGAGCCATGTCCTTCTGTACTGACGCAAACCCACGCGTATTTGCTATGCATTGCGATTTGCTCAATCTAGAGTCAAACCTGCAAAGTGCTCGAGCAGCTCACCATCACGACCCCCGTTGACGACGCGGAGAGTCTCCTGACGAGTATGATGAGTGGGATTCGTGCCTTCCTCGAAGCATCATCGGATCGTCAAGACGCGCCAACGTCTGCTCCAGAGAGCTCAGCGAGTGGAGTTGGCCTCTCGTTCACGAGTGTCGTTGTGGTTAACGGCAGTCTCTTGACCGGCGCAGCTGAGAACCCAGAGACTTACGAGCAGGCTCGAGAGAAACTCGCTGCTTCCCTGGAAGTGATTGACAGAGAGCACATGAGCATCTACGTTCTCCACTTGCACTCGCCGCCAGCGTTGTCTTCTGCAGCTCTGAACGCGTCAAGACTCTTTACAGAGTACGCTAGCTGCGAGCAGGACATTGAGTGGGTCCTCGCGAGCGTCATGCATCGGATCAGTCAAGTCGCGTGTACGAGCGCTCGTCTGCACTTTCAGGTGTTTGGAGATGACGAAGACACCCTAGAAGGTGGCGGAAGCGCAAAGCTCACACTTGAGAGGCACAGTTCGGAGCTGATCGGAAGTGAGGTGTCCTCAGTCAACGTGAGAACAATCGAGTATGGACTATGCACGCGAACACAGCCGCTAATTCTCTCTGGGAAGTTTACAGCTTCGACCAAGACGCGTGCGTCGTTTGTAGAGCTCTGTTTCCAGTATTCAACGCATGACAAGCAGGTGCAAGTGACGAGGACATCGATTCGTCTGCGAGATGACCTCGCAAATGACATGCACGTCGCGCGCGTGGAGAGAAACGATTCACTGGCACTTTTGAGAGGTGACAGCAGCCTGTTGCTTGAGCAGCGGCGACTGTTGATGGACGAGAAGGAGCAGTTCCACCGCGCTCTTGTCACAAGAGAAGTGGGCGAGCTCGAGAACAGCTTCAAGCGCGTCAACATCATGAAAGAAGAGCTCTGGGCGAAGCGAAAGTGGATCATCCAGCGAGGTTTGCGCTACTTTGAAGAAGAGGAGCTCCATCAACTGGACGAGGACGCTCGCGAGGCTGTGAGTGCGTTTGCAGAGCGTCTTGAGGCTCTGCAGACGATGTACACTGCGAACGCTCGCGAAAATAGTCGTGGAGGTGGCACTGGCGGTGGCAGAGATTCTACTCATCGAGTGCAACCTGAGCTCTACATCGACGATGCTCGGAGGCATTCGAGTGGTGATGATGACGATGAAGTGAAGTCCCAAGATGAACTCGTGCAGCGCTTTGACAAACTGGTGGTGAAAGTAGATCTGCTCTCGACGCAGTTTCGCGATCTAGAGTCGAGGATAGAGGACATGAACCACAGTGTCCGCGTCTCGCAGAGCAAAGGCTTTGTGATCATGAACGACACGAGGAAGGCGTGGATGGTCATGTTTGACGACCTCATTGCCAGCAAGCACAAAGTCCTGCAGACCACGCGCGAGCGCACCAGTGCTGAGTTTGCACTCGCATTTCTGGAGCACAGGCAAACCTCAAGCGACCAGATGCTTGCCGAGATCAAGCGAATCAACAGCGCACTGCTAAAGTACGAGAAAGAGCATGCCAAGCGGAAAAGACGCGTCTTCTTCTGCATGAAAGAGGGCATCGGCGCCATGCAACACGAAGCTGAAGCCGCATTTGAACTCGACGCGACCACGCGAGCAGCACGCCAGTGCAAGCTCCTACGTACACCACCGCTGGACGATCCAACACTCTACGGCTCATGCGTTCACGTGCTTTTCCCTCTGGACGCTTCACATCAGCATGAGATCTCAAGCAGTGAAGCTTTTGGCAACGGGCACCATCGCCTCACCAACACGATGTACAGTCTCCTCTTTGGACTGCGTCACTTCTGCCATGAAGCGACCCAAGCTCCATTTTGCAAACGCATCGCGCTTCAGGAGAACTTCCTCTGGCTTGACGAGGAGCAGCTGTGTGCTTCCGCTGCTACGGATGAACACCCTGACGCTGATGCCGAGCTGTCGATCGCAAAGCGACGTGAGCGAGTGCAAGAGGAATCCTGGGCCGTGATCATCGTCTCGTACAATGCGCTGTTTGAATCACCAGCAGCAGTCATTGAACTGAAACACGTGCTATCGTTTGCTGAGCAAAAGCGAAAGCAGGTGTTGCATCTTGAGTTGGAAGCTCCTTTTACGAGCCTCGACGCCTTCAAGAGCTCTCGAAACAGAGATTCAAGCGACAACGCAGCAACCAAGAGACAGCACCACCTCGAGATTCCAGTTGAGAAGCAGTACCTCACATACAAGCAGAACCTCGCATATTTTCAGGCAGCATTCGCCAAGATCAGATCGAAAACCGTGAGCGAGCACATTAGCTCACTCGCTGTCTCTCCATTGAAGAGTGAGTGCGCACGGTGCTCCGGGGGTGGTGATCGAGCTGAGAATGGTATGCTTCCTTGTGTACCTTGCTGCTGGCCGGTGCTCGCGCGATCGACGCACGACTTTGAAGACTCGTCTTCTACTTCATCAACAGAACAGCCAGAACATCAGTTCCTCGATGTCGTGAGATCCATCGGGCAGTGGATCGATGGACTCGCGCTGTCTGCGAGCACGGTTCGCAGCCACAACATCGATCCAAGAGGTGCTTCGCCGTTATTTCTCAAGCTCGAGCGCTTCTGGAGTGAGGAGGTGACAAAGTACGAGATGTTGTGGGAAGAGAGCTTCTCACGTCGCAAGGCTGAGATCAACCGACAGCTTCAAAAGCTGTTTGCAGTAAACGACGAGGAAGCAACTGAGCTCGTGCAGTTGCAGTTCACGCTCATGAAGCGCAAGCAGTTGCTTGTAGAGGCTTGCTCAGCGAGAATTCAGGGCTTCCAAGAAGAGCTCAAGCTGCTGAGAACGCTTGCAGAGCTCAAAGCGAGCGAGGACTTGACTCAGTCCGCTTTGCAGACGAAGGAGCTCGCTCTGATGTTGGAGCTTGATTTGGTCCAAACGCTGAGCGAATCCGATCAGCTGTTAGCGAAACTGGATCAGCTGGAAGAAGCGAACGACGGTGAAAACGAGGCCGAAGGTAATCAGAGCCTGTACTTGCAGGTCAAGCAAAATTTCCTCCAATCTCTGAAGCGCAGTTGTCAGCGGATACTCGAACTTGGCAAGCATCGCGTGGAAAACCAGCTGCGAGCGACCACAAAACACTTTGGCAAGCAGCACGAGCGAGACGAGATGCAGCAGCTCGAGGATCAGTGCGAGTTTGAGCGGGTAAGCTGGCTTTGTTGAGATGAGCTCATGCGTGATAGCCAACGTCTCTCTACTCACATTTGCTATTCACACAGAGCGAGATCAGGCGCATTAAGGCGATTTTCAGCCAGGGGCTTGAGATTCTGAACCGTCGGATAGCCGAGCGGAAGCAGGAAATCTTCGATGAAGCACGCGCGTTCGTGCAGGCATCGCGACTCGAGCAGCGGAGGTTCTCGCTGACAGTGAGTGGGAGCAACCTGAGCGAATTGCACAAGCATGCGCGCGACGTGGACGAACAGAGCAAGTTGCGAGTTGCTGTGCTGTTTGACAAGTTGCTGAGTGAGCTCATGGTGGACACGGTACGACCATGCCGAGTCAACAGGCTTTCGTTAATTTCGGTGATACTGATTTAGTGTACTGCGGTACAATTTGCAGGCTCAGGCGTTCCGAGTCAAGACTGAGCACGCCATCCAAACCTTTTCTTCGTTCTGCGCTCCATCATCAGCATCCGCAGAGTGTGGACTTGAAGACAGCGCTGAAAGCCCGCAAACAACAAGTATCCCTCAGGACGTGCTTAGACTTAAAGAGTCTTGCTCGTTGAACCTGAGCGCACCGAGAGAAACGTGGGAATCGCTGCAGCAAATGACGATTTTAGCTGAGCACGAACTCCAGAATGTGCGTCAGGGGAAACATCTTGCAGGTGACTTCAAAATGCGCTTTCAGGAGGAATTCGTTTCCAGCCAACTGGAGAGCTCACGTGCGTACAGCAAGGGGTACGTCGAACACCTCATGGATCTGCTCGCACATGTCAAGAACGAGAAAGACCAGAGTCTTGTCAAGCGAATGCAGTGCAAGCGCTTGTTGCGAACAACCATCGAGGACCGCGAGCAGTGCAAGCAGCGAGCCCTCGCGCT
This sequence comes from Globisporangium polare, assembly GCA_023333845.1. Lineage (NCBI taxonomy): Eukaryota > Oomycota > Peronosporomycetes > Pythiales > Pythiaceae > Globisporangium > Globisporangium polare. The sequence continues at coordinate 4,352 of JAASFQ010001078.1, read as the reverse complement.
GCAGTCAAAGCTCGCGGATGCGAAGCGAAGGAATGTGTACTTGCTCCAGATCCTTCAGCAATGTCGAGCCTCGTACGAGAAGGCTGTCCAAATGAGCGAGCTGCTGGAGAACTTCAAGATGGATCCGCTCTTCAAAAGCTGGTTCGCTGTGGGCGAGTTCCACACATCGTCGGTCGCGGATTGGTACGAGCTGCGTGCGCAATGTGCAGACGACGTTGCAAGACTCGAGGGTGAGTTGAAAGTGCTTGAGCGTCAACTAGAGCGTCTGTATGAATCGGTCGAGCAGCGACGGCTTCAGTGGGTGAAGGCGAGCGTCGCAGATGTCGCGATCTGCGAGCGCGCCGAGCAATTGCAAGAGCTCGTGCACGATGCAGCGAACCAAGTCGTAGAGACTGAGGACGCGCGTGTCTTCCACTTGCTCTCGTGCTTTGATGTGCGGCGAAAGTGGCTTGACGAAGTCTGCTTGAAGCGACTGCATACGGAGGCAACAGGTTCGTCACTGAGAAGCGCAGAAAGCTCAGGTGGCGGTGGTGCTGGGAGCTCAGTAAATCAGAACCTGGTCATGCTCTCGATCGCGCGGCTCGACTCGATCAAGCAAGAGAAGTTGTACGACTCGTTGGTGCGCAAGCTGCGCGTTTATGAGCGGATTCGGAAGCAGGAAATCGAAAAGCAGCAGGTGCATCGTTGCTTTTGGTGTTGGCTCTTGCGCGATGTGCTCGGTCTAACTAATTGATTTCTGTGTGGGGGTAATGCATGTTGCAGATGATGTCTGACGAGATCCAGCAACATAGAGCGCTCAGCGACCGTCTTCTGCAGCGTGTGAGCTTTGTGCAAACACAGGTACTTTCTCGGGGTCGTAACAACAATAGTGTGATGAAGCGAGACGCGAGCGATGGTTTCGCCCAGCTTCTGACAGCCCAGAAAGAGATCGAGTCTCTGAAGATTACCGCAAAGCGAGACCACTTGTTCTCGGAAGCTCACCTGTGTCAGCTCTGCTGGCGCTTGCAAGAACAGGTCGCGACGAGTCATCGCATCGACTCTATCATCCAGAAGCTGACGGGCGAGATCAAAGTCACAGAGAACTACCTGGGGATCCTGAAAGCGAACGACAGCGCGCGCTACAACCAAGGGATCGTCGATCGAGGTGATGCCTCAGACGTGAAGACAGAAGTCTATGGAGCGCGCATTCGATCGCACTTGCCGTTTGTACTGCGCATGTTTGAGTACTACGCGCGCCAGCGGTGGTCCGTGCAATCGCTCGAGAGGACGACTCTGATCAATGAGAAGCTGCGAGTGTGCCGAGAGCACCTGGCTTTCCTCAACACAAAGCACGGAAACTCAAGCAGCAGCAGCGGTGCTATTGGTGGAGCAAAGTATACTGCGCCAGGTGGACCCTATGAAGAGATGGATGAAGAAGCCAAAGCCCGATTGCGCGAGTCGCTGGCAGTTGACGCCATGAATGGTGAGCTGGCGCTCCTTTTCAACCGCTTCGAGTGTCGCATTGCAGAGCACACCAGTGAGGCACTGTGGGACAAACTCGACACTCTGGCGGATCTAGTTTTCAAATCGCCTTCGGTAAAGAGCGCCAGCAACAAGAGCACCAGTGGGAAGTATGAGGGCGGTGGAATATCACCATCGAGCGAGCTACAAACTGTACAGTCGGCGATCACAGAGGACCAGCTCATCTCGTGGCTGTTCTCGAAAGATTTGTGCGAGACCCAGAGGACGAAAGCCCTCGGTCTCCTGTGCAAAGTCACGACCGACGCCGACGCGCGCGACGTTGGCGGGAACATCGCCGAAGCGGTCTACGGCGCGAGCCTCGACAGCAACGAGATCAAGCAGATCTACCTGGCGAAGGCCAGGCACCACATCGAGGAGCAGTGGCGCGTCACGTGCCTCGTTGTGCTGTTCTTTGCGCGGATCTTTCGACGCGCTGCGCTTCAGGTGAGTCACTTATTGACCTACTACTTCACAGCCTGTGAGGCGGATGGACACCAATAAGATCTCATTTGACAACCCTTGTGCATAACAGAAAGCAGCCGAGCAGCGGAAACTGGAAGCAACTGAGCTCACGTCTACGGCGCTAGCCCAACACGAAGAGTTCTGCAGGTTTGCCCAAGGTCTGCATAGTCAGTTGAGCGATCCAAAGCCCGCCAACAGTTTCAGCTGGGACTCACTGACTCGACAGCTCCAGCAAACAGCGAAGGGAAGAACGAAGGACTGGCGCCAGCAGCTGAAAAACTGCATTCGGCTGCTGCAATTGGAGCACCAGGAGCACGGAATTGCGAATGTCGTGGCAAGAGTCCGCGACGGACTGCTGCTGGTGCGTTTGTTGCGATGGCTGCGTTCAGTGTTGCTGCTGTTCTAATGTGCATGCTCCTTAACGTAGGCTCGCCCGCTTCACCACGCGCTAGGAGAGCTCTACGATCTGAACCACGAGGTGCGGGACCTCGCACTCTGCCTGGCGCACGTCCGTGCCGAGTTTGAGCACCAGCCGCCAACTCCCAGCGGACTGGAGCTTGTGGCTGCAGAGAACAACTCCATCAAGGTGAGCTATCGAAAGGCCTTTGATGTCGTCGGGTTTGCTCATGTCCTACTGCTGCTCCTTGATACTGCAGATCAAGTGGACCCCACTCCAGAACGACGCCGATGTGCTGTACGCGGCAGAGATCCAGCGGTGGGAGCCAATGGTGACGCCCAACGACAGCCAGCCACAGCAGCCTGGCAGCTTCACGACCGCCTATTGGGACCTCTTTGTGAGCGACTCGAAACAGAGCCACACGTTCTACAAGCTCCAGACTGGCGAAACGTACTGCATCCGCGTGCGCAGCGGCGTGAGCAAGTCCAAGTGGGGGAAAGCGTCGCGCGCCTTGTTCGTCAAGCTGCAGTCAGACAAAAAGAAGGCAAAGCAACAGGCAGAGTGATCCAACGAGAAGTGGCTTAACTTCTCATTTGATCGATCTCGACAAGTTGAAGTTCGCGCGAAGCAATCACGAGCTCCTCACATCACACAGGCTCTCCTCAAAAGTCTCCTCAACAACGAGTCCAAGCAGAAAGTGCAGGAGAGCCCCTCTGCATGCATGCCGGTTTGGTGCATGGATTTCCCCAATGGAACGACGTTCCTCCACATAAATTGGATGGAGTCGCAGAAAAAACCCTCTGCATGCGTATGCACGGCGCAAAATGGCTGGACATGTTTATCAAGACAAAAGTACTACCGGAGCATGTATTACGAGTGCATGGCAAATGACTGTCGATGGGGAATGAAGACGTGCTATCAGTTGGAAGCGCTTTATCAAGCTATTCTATCCGTTGGGGGACACATATAGTCGAGCGATTCGCCATACAAGTATAGTATACGAATTGCTTGTTGAAGCTCTTGGCTTATGGAAACTCCAGCAGTCGACGTCCTGATGGCGATTGTGGTCAAGTTTGTATTCACATGGTCTGGGTTCTCTATGGTGCGAGCTTCTTCCACGTCATTGCGGGGATACTGCATCCATATTGTTATTTGAAGCACGCTAGTTAGTTAGTTGCATGCTGATGAAAGCAGTTTTGTGAATTCGTTGTGGTTGTTTTGTGAGTGTCTATATCGACTGAGATGCACGCTGTTGTTGGCAAAGAGACATTCACTTAGAGAGTCACCTGTGAAGGTCAACGAGCACAGTTGAAGGACACTGCTAGCTGAAGCGAGGCGCCGATCGTGGTTTGCTGTGGTTATCCTGTCGTAACTAGTTATCGGGGGCTGGCATGTACTCATTTGTGTATGGGGCTTTACTATTTGAAGGCCAAATACTCGATATGTGTATGCCCTAATACCAGAAACCCCCAGTGCCTGCATGATTATTAGATGCATGGAGAAAAAAGCCGCATGGGAGTCATGTTTGAAGAGGGGTTCGCGGTCGTTTCCGCTTCGCGCAAACTTTTTCAGGATGGTTGCCATGCAACATCAAAGTATGCGCACAAAGAGTATCGTCGTGGTCACTATGCAGAGCGAGGATACCGCCAATCAAGCATGCTAAAAAGGAGGTAGGCAGGATGGAGGACGATGGACACCATCCTTCTTTTTATCAAACAATACTTCTCTCTGATTGGTTGGATCTTTAAACGCCAGCCAATCAGCGCGCGCCAAATCCCTCCACATTGAAGCTCAGCGCTTTCCGAACAGTCTCTTCGAAGGGTTCTTCCACGATCTTTTGGCCCTCGCTCTCCTCGGCTTCGCCCTTCCTTCGCCCTTCCGCTCGACCTTGCTCAGTCGCCAATTTACCAGGTCGCGCACAAGTCCCGAGCGGGGGGGGGGGGGGGGGGGGGGGGGGGGGGGGGGGGGGGGGGGGGGGGGGGGGGGGGGGGGG
>JAASFQ010001077.1:0-10422 GCA_023333845.1 Globisporangium polare | reverse complement strand
TCACATTTCGATGCTCATTGCGATCCAAGCGACCATTGCTGTCCGCCTCGCTCATGGAGAGCTCTCGCATACACCGTACAGTGCACTCTGCATGCATCCTTGCGTATCATCTGAGACGGCTGGCAAGAGTCCGTTCACCCAGCTTTGTGTTGATGGTCATTTGCTGGAATTGATCGGTTCAATATAGGTACGTATTTGATTTCCCATAGCAGTGGAAAACGTACCTAGCTCGCTCATTATGTCCACACACTTGCATTCTTCATCTGGAAAAGACGTACATAAATATACATCACGAACGAAGAGGATATATATCTGATTGGTTCTCTCTCCCCACGAGCTGTCGTGACGCAGGTTCTCGAAGGAAGAGGTTGACGCAGCTGGGTGGTGGAAGGAGAGAAAGCTGTAGTCTGTGCTGCTGGGTACTTTGCAAACTGATGGCAACATGAGAGTTGAGAATGCGCTGCGTGAAAGAACGAGATCGATTCGCACAAGTCCACACGCACCTCCTGTGGCCCCTTGTCTGCGTTCGCACATCGGTTCCTGAAAGACTTTCATTTTACGACGTCTATGCCACCATATTCATATATAGCTTGGACAGTATTTACAGCAACAACAAACTGGAAATGTCAAAGCGTGACTGAAAATCGCGTGAACTGTCAGCCAGCGGGCACGTTGGAGCAATTCACCAGGCGTGACTTTTACCACCATCCGCGGGAAGGAAACCTTAAGCTGGGGACGTGCCCTCCTCCACCACACAGCACACGCATGGTCCTCTTGGACGCCAAGGAGAAGGAAGCCGCGCCGAAAACGGCACAAGGCGAAAAGGCGCCCAGGCTCGCTGCTGCTGCGCGCGCACAGGCAAGTCTACGCTCTGGCGAGTACCTACGAGCTGGCGCACATGTTTGAGGTTGTGCAAGATATCGGGCTGCCTTGTGCTGGTATGACAATCCGCTGCTTCAAGTCGCCAATCACGATAGCACCAGTATCAGTCCTTTTGTTCAATGATCCAAGTTCATTCCCTTCATAACCTGAAAATTGCTCGTGCTTCACCTTCACAACGCGTTTGGTGCTTGCAAACCCGTCTAACTCTGAGACTTGAGCACGCGGAGATCGTTCAGAAAGCCGATCACCTCCTTGGAGAAAGTCGGGAGATCCACTTGGCCACTCCAGTGGAGAAACTCGCCATTCTGTCTCGACGCAGCTTCGTACTCTTGAGGTGACAGGATGTCTTTGATGTACGCCGGCAGGAAGCTCTGGTAGAAAGACGCAAAGTCGACGGCGGCAACACGGTGTAGCAACTGGATCACTTCTTCCTGCAGCAGGTTCATCTCTCCACGCGTGAGCAGATTCATTAAAGTCGACAGGAAGCCCATGCGCAACTCGGTCTGGAAACCCGTGAACGAGAATAGTCCCTGCGTCTTGTCCACGCGGTCCAGCAGCGACAGAACTTGGGTGCACAAGCGCGGCGACAAGTTCGATCCCTCACGACTCAGAACACTGGCCACGCTCTGGAAGATTGAGAGGAAGTACGTGTGTGCAACCTCTGACGAATATCCGCGCTCGCGCTGTCCTTCGGCGTTGAACGTGGAGCTTGGAGAGACGAAGAAGCGGTAGTGCTTCTCCAAAAGCTGCTCGATGAGCGCGATGAAGTATCCCAAGATCACGGAATCGCTCTCAGGGTGGGAGAAGATCGACTGTTGGGACAGAAGTGAACAAAATCAGGTTGATGAACGTGCCAGTAGCAATACAGTGCAGAAGACAACATCTCGTACCTCTTTCAACGGACCGAAGCAAAGCTCCAGAATGTTTTGCAGGAACGATGCAAATACAGACGTCGGCTCTTCGACGACGATCTTCAGAAGCTGCAGAAAGCCGCACAGCACCATCAAGCCCGAGTTGCCGCTGTTGTTCAATCTGTTGACATTCACACACACAAAAAAGTCAGTTCAGCACTGCAGTTCATGGGCGAGTGCACGCCTTCTGGACATCCAAGCACGTACACTGCTGTCAGGTGGGAGTCGCTGAAGATCTCGACGAAGACTCGCATCAATTCCGCCACGCTCTCCTTCTGCATCTCTTTCCGGATCGCCTTCAGCAACTGGGCGTACAGCCGGATGATCTCGTTGGCGACCCTCAGTGCGCTTCTCACTTGGCTTTGCGACTGAGCATTGGCTCCCGAGGATGCAGCCTTTCGGATGGCACCAAAGTACGTCGTCATCAGCGACATCAGCGAAGGAAACGTACTCTGGTACGCCGAGAAGAAGGCGTCCTTGGCCACCTTTGGCTTTGTTTCGACTGATCGCGCGAGGCAGCGCACCAAGTAGCAGTCACGCTGGATCTGGGAAACCATCGCGCGCTCCAGCACACGTTGTTCATTCTGCTGCAGTGTGAGCGCCGACTGTTCGATTGACTCGCGAATCGGAAAGATCAGCTGCCCGTACGCTTCTCCCCACTTCTGCACCGATGCTTCGTCCACACTTCCGCCGTTGCTTCGAAGCGAGATAGCCGAGTTCAGAATCGAGTTTGACATTGACGTGTACAAGTCTCCCTGGATCGTCAGCGGCAAATGGAGGCTGAACTGGTGGATGTTGCTCTCGAGCTGGGACATCGACGGCACTTGGATGAGGTCGTTGTACGAGAGGACAAAGCCAAGGTTCGCAAGCAGCTGCATCGAGTTCTGCATCACCACCTGCGGGGACGGCACGATCGTTGTGTCCAAAGTGTGAAGCAGGACCTGCAACACGCTCTCCGTAGCGTTCAGCACCTCCTGGCGAGCGCCATTCTGGGTCACGAACGGGATACAGCTCAAACAGAATCGGATCGACGTCAGTCCTTCGCACTGCAGGTCGACAAAGACATCGCCACGAGTCTGCAGACGTTGCTGAACCATGTACTCGGACAGCTTGATGAAGAGGTGGAGAATCTGCCAGCCCGCCATTTGGTTGTTCAGGTCCTGACTTGTGCTGTAGTACTGCGCGCACACGCTGGAAAGAACGGCGCAGTTGACTGTCAGGTCGCGGATCGCTCGTCGCTCCTGCTCCCAGGCATCGGAGTGTGGAGGGTACGCTGGCGACTCGTGCAGGCGGAAGATGACGTTCTGGCAGGTCTCTTGCACACGCGGAACTAGTCGCTCCAGCAATGGCGGCGCACAAGCTGGAAATGCTGCAATGCGCCGAATCAACGCGATGCAATCGACGACGAACTGCTTTCTATCCGACAGCTCGACGACGCCACTGGCCTGGGAGACATTCCCGCTCGTTCTTGCGACACTCAGCTGCGCCAGATCTTGGAGTGACCCTGTGCCGTACAGGCTGTCATTACTCTCGAGATCAAATGACGACTGCGCATCCGAGTCGCCTCCATTCTCACCCGACGATTCGTCATCGTCGTCGCCGAGTTCTTCAAGTTGACTCTCATTCGTGACGTAGTTGACTCTCTCGAGCAGATGGAACATGACTGCGACCAATCCATTCTCGTAGACGTTCAGCACCTGTCGCACCTGTTCATTCGACGCTCCTTCGTTCATCTCGACTTCTTCGATGTACCCGACGAACACCTCCCAGACGCTCAAGCAGTTCATGAAGCCCTCAACGTGCGGCTGCTTGGACGTAAGCGCTAGCACCAGCTGCAGGAAGTTTGGCAGCACACCTTGGTACTTCGGGTTCTCCAGTTTCTTCAGGTGCTGCGTGAGGAACACTTCGACAAACTCGCTCAGCTTGTCCAAATATTCTTCAGTAGCGCGACCAATGACCTGGTCGTCCACAGTCTTTTGCAGCAGCGGGCACAGGCACATCATGATCTGCTCGACGATGGCATCGATCGATGACGGGTTGAAGCGCTTGCTCATGACTTCCGTGAGACACTGCAGCGCAGCGGCACTTGACAAGCACATGTGCGTTGCATGGCTGATGCGTTGCCAGTTCAAGCTGAGCTCAAAGAGCAATCCGACCCACGCTTCATTGAAGAGTTCCGCGACTGGCGCCCACAGGATCAGGTGGTTCAGCGTTTCCAAAGCGACCTGGGCGATTCGATCTTGCTGGATCACGTTCTCCGTTTGCTGCTGCAGGTTGTGGTTGCAGCCTCGCAGGATGCTCGACAGCAGCGTCAGCAGACTTGGCAGCTGCGAGGTGAGTTGAGCTTTCGCCTGACCCTTCACAGATGCAAACGCAAGCGCGTCGTCACGCCCGAACTCTTCCACGACGACACAAAGCAGCTCCAGCCCGCTCTGTCGCGTGTTTTCTTCGATCACCAGCGCTTCCACTTGACTCATGAACTCTGGCCAGGCTGCATGTACGTTGTCATCACCGACCTTCCACTCGATGCGCGCGATATCCGCGATCACTTTCCGCAACTTGCGCACGACAAATGCGCTCTGGGTCGAGCCTGCCGCCGCAGTTGCCGAGCGCGCCATGAGGAACTCCCAGACAAACTGGCGGAAGTGCTGCTGCTCGTGCTGCTGCAGATGACTCCACTTCTTCGCGACGTACTCCTCCATCGTGGTCGCCGCGAACCAGAGCGCGTACTCGTTGCTGGACGTGCTCAGCAGCTGGTACAACACGGGCAGACACGCGTGCGGCGCGTCCTTGAGCTGCGCGAGCTGCTGCTCCAGGTGCCCCTTCTCTTGCGCGGACGTGTTCGGGTCCAGCAGGCGCCCGAGCGCGGCCTCCACCTCCGCGATCATGCTCGCGTGCTGCGCGGTCGTCGCCATCTCGTCGTCGTTGTCTTTGTGCTTGGGTGGGATTCCGATACTGAAGGCTCGCTCAACAACGATGCTCGCATTTTGGAAGAGAATGTCGTCGGAAGGTCGCAGGAACGAGTTGAAGCACTTCTTTTCCGCCGATATGCAATTGCAAAAAGGAAGCAAGAGTCTGGAAGCGAGAGAAAGCAGGGCAACCAACCATCGATTATGCAAATAGAGAAAACCAAGAGTGATTTTGTGTGTGGCGCGAAGGAACCGCGGTGTCACGGAAAAGCTGCATTTTGGGTTGAACTGCCGCTCATTACCAGAACGAAAATGGCGACGACAATGCGCACGCGCTCGTACGCGAGCGACGCCGGCACACGGCAGTGGTTGCTCTTCGCTCAGCAAAAGAAAGCAGACGCGTTCACACTCACAGCGGTGGTGTCCAGCAGCGCAGACGGCGATGCGGAAGAGCCACGAGATGCCACCACTGGCAAGCGTGCGCTGTACGAGCTCCAGCTGGATGAGCACAAGCTTCGCGAGCATGTGCGTTGATGTTTTTCTTATTGCTGCGGATATTGAGTAGTGAGTGCAAATCGATCTGACGTCCTGTCTGCGCGTACTCGATTCGCATAGACTGAGGAGCTGGGCATCGAAGTGAACGTGGACGCTTTCGTGGAGCTCTTCAAAGTGAGTGTTTGTACTGGGAAAGATCATTGTATCAAGCGCTGTGTAGGTAGCGAATGAATTTAACATGTTCTTGATGGTGATGCTACAGAAAACTCTAGAGAACCGCGCTTTCGTGGACGTCGTCGTGGCCCAGAAGGAGGACCACGTGCCCGAGAAGGTGAACCTGCTGCTCACGTACAAGTTCAGCGAGTCGATCTCCCGCAAAGGCTGCTTTGAGCTGCCGCTGCTCGCCGCTGACATCCCAGAGCAAGTGGTGAAGCTGCTGCTGGACCTACATGCGACGCCTCATGAGCCACTACTGACTGAAGCGCAGAAGCGTCAGCGTAACGTGATGGCAAACAGCACAGCCATGAACGCGCGCTCAGCAGCGTCCATCTCGTCGTCATTAATGTCATCATTCGCATCGCAAGGAGCTGGATCGAGCCAATACCAGGGAGAGCCACTCCAGAGCAGCAGCGTTGCAGATGCAAATGGGAACGGGGCTTCTGACTCAACGACTCCACAACTGCTCAAGCGGCGACACGTCCCGTCCGGCACCATGTACGTTTACGTATCCTTGCCAATCACGGCGACGTGTATCGTGTGCGCTTTTTTTTAAATGAGTATCTAACACGTTCTATGACCCATGTTTTGATGCATTTACAGTCGAAGAAAAGGACCGAAAGGCGCCAAGCTCGCAAAGAATTGACAATGTACCCATGCGTGTGGCAAAACAATCTCCAGTTTCCGATCAAGATCTACTTTTTGAAGATCGGCACCTCTGCGGTCGTCCACTTGACGCGCCGCCCCGTTTCCCAGACGCCCTTGCGGCGCTTGCCATTGCGCGTGATGGAGCCTTCGCCGTGGCGGAGCCCCTTCTGCCAGTGTCCTTCGAAGAGCTCGCCCGTTGACAGCACCATCTCCTTGCCGAAGCCGTGGCAGAGCCCGTCGAGCCACGTGCCGTCGTAGAAGCTCCCGTCCGCGCGCGTGTACTTGCCCTCCCCGTGCATGCGGCTGTCCTTCCAGCTGCCCTCATACACTGACGAGCTGTTGCCAGTACCGCCTCCAGCAGCTGATGCGTTGTGTATCGATAGCACGGCCTTCAGGTCATTGTTCCCAGTCGCCACCTTCCCACTCGAAACCTTGGAGTTTGCAAACTCCATGCGGCCGTGACCGTGTTTCTTTCCGAACTGGAACTCTCCATCGTATTTGCTGCCGCTCGTGCCTTTGAAGAGCACGCCCCTGCCGTGAAAGACGTCCTTCTGGTACTCGCCCTCGTAGCGGTCGCCGCTCACGAGCCATTTCTCTTTGCCCATGCCGTGCTTCTCGCTGCGCCGCCACTCGCCCTCGTACACGCGGTTGCCGCGCTCGCTCGTGAACACGCCACGCCCATGGCGGAAGCCCTGCACGAACGCGCCTTCGTACCTGTCGCCGTTGGCGAACACGAGCACGCCGATGCCCTGGCGGATGCCGTCCGCGAGGTCGCCAGTATACGTCCCGCGCATTGAGCTGCTGCTTTGAACTACCAGTCACGCCAAAAATAACGAGCGCGAGAGCTCCAGTGGTCGCGCTTGGACACCGCGTACGAGCATATAGACGGTCACCAATTGGGCACATGGAGCTCAGCCATCGTGGGCTCCTAGATGATCTCATTCGCGTGCAGATCGACAGGCAGATCGACAAAGTGACAGCCGTGACGCTTCGACTGCTTGTTTGCTTGGCGTCTGAGTGATCGATGTCATCATCATTCCCCATCACAGCTCCCTTTCACAACCATCCTTTTCGCCACGATTGGTCAAAACTCGCACTAAAATGCTCTTTATTGGATAAAATTGCGGTCTGTGAAGAAAAACTTTACAAACATTCAAGCGTTTTCCGTTGAGTCCACACACGAGCGACCGCACCAAACGCTTCTTCCTCCCTTCCTTCTCTTCCTTCTCATGGCATCACCGCCCCCGACGACTGCCACACGAGCAGCGCATATGAAGAAACCACCACCACAACTCACAGCGACGCCCGTAGTAGTATCCTACGCCCTCGCGCCGCTCGACCAGACGGACGCGATCGACGAGAACCTGCTGCTGGCGGAGACCGAGGAGCTCCTCGCGGCGCTGGACGCCACGGCGTTCATCGCGTCGCCGGTGTCCACAGAGGACGACGAGGAGGAGGGAGATGCCGATGACGAGAGCGAGACGCTGAGCGTCACGCCCACAAGCAGCGATGCGGGAGTCGAGGCGGCCGTGACGCCGCCCGCTGCTCCTCCCACGACGAAAAGCGGCACGCTGACGACCGCCAGCGGTGCCAAGAAGCGCATCCGCTCGCGCGACCGCACCAAGGACGAGCTCATCGAGCTGCGGCGGAGCGTCGTTGAGATGGAGCAGCACCTCGTGGCGTTACGTAGGAACACGACGGTCATGGGCAAAGGCCGCGCGGTGATGACCAAGACCTGGGAGAGCATCGCCAAGCGCCAGCTGCACGACAGACAGCGCGCCGAGGCCGAGAACCAGCACCTCAAGGCGATGCTGCTGGGCCAACTGAGCCTGGGCGGTCGCTTCGACCAGATATCCAACAAGCGGCAGCTCACCGCGGTCCCGAATCTCCCTGAGTCGCAGACCAAGCGAGCTCGTGTTGGGAGCGACCACAGCGAGGGAATGGAGGCAATCATCGGCGACCTGGACAGACTGTACGGCGAGATGGACAGCGTCTTCAAAGCGACCGGACTAGATGAGTGGTGCCACGAGACCAAGTCGTACGCGCAGACAAAGTTCGAGCTCGACGGCGACACGGGCGAGAAGCAGTCGTTCATCGAGCTCGTGGACATGCGCATGATCCCGTTCAATGTGCAGGCCGTGGGCAACTACCTCTGGGAGTCCATGAAGATCTGGCACCACAAGAACAACGCGTACGCGTACGCGTGTCAGGACCGACCCGAGGACACTTTTGCCGTGAGCTACCGCGTGACGGCCGCGAACGGCGACGAAGACAAGTACTCGGCGTCTTTCAAGCTCGTCAAGCGGCGCTACATCCGGGAGAACGAGCTGGTGGTGATCTGGAAATCGCGCTCGGATGGGGAGAACGAGCTCTCCGGGCACTACACGGACGAGGTCGGGTGGGTGGTCGTGAGCCACGAGTCGCCCGTGGACGACACGACGCCACCGACCACATCGCTGCGCGCGTGTCTGCACATTCACCCTCGGAAAGCGGCCACCGCCCCAGCAACGGCTGCCGTTGACTTAGCGGTCTCCATCACAGATACCACTAGTGAGACCAGCAGAGAGATGCGGCTCACGAACTTGGTCGTCGGCAGCTTCGAAGATGACGTGAACTCGATCAACCAGACGATGGAGAACCTGCTGCTCGGGGAGGCGCGGTCGCTGGAGCGGCCCGTGAACGAGAGCGCGACGGGCTTGGCCAAGACCTCGCGCATCCAGTTTGGTTCGAATGCGTAGTGAGTGACCACAAGTGGTAGACGCCCTGAGAGGAAGCCAGTAGGTGTCCACATCATGTTGAAACTTGTAAAACAAAAGCCCATGATTTTGAAGACAAAATTTGCTGATTTGTTTTATCTTTTTGGCGATTGATCGCTCCATTTCACCAGATGGATGCAAACATTTGGATTTGCGGTGGGACAAGCAAGACAAAACTGAGCGAGGACGCGACCACCCGAGCGAGCGAACTCGTTGCTCCAGTGCCGATGGCCCTGAACGAGCCCAAGTGCGCGAGGACGACAAATGCAGCGGCAGCCTTGACGCTGTCGTCTGCTAAGCGGATTGCTAGCGGCGACGCAGCACCAGGCGAGGTCGACGAGAATGAGCTGCTCGCGGAAACCGAGGAGCTCCTCGCCACGCTGGACGCGACGGCCTTCGTCTGCGCGCCATTAGCGATGCACGTCAACGCCAGAATCCCCCACGCCAGACCGCCACGGAAGCGGCGCATCCACACCGAAGTGAAAGTGAAGAGCGAGCTGGAGGAACTCCGGCGACTCGTATCGCACCTTGAGCGCCAGTTGCTGTCAGTCCAGTTCGACCACAACGGTAGCAAAGCACTCGTCACGCGAGAACACAGCGACAGATCGCAGCTCTGGGAGCGCTACATTGAGCGCCAGCTGCGGCTCAGGCAGCGCGCCGAGGCGGAGAACAAGCAGCTCAAGGCGCTCCTCACAGGCTACCGCGCGCTCACAGATGCGCACCAACAGGACGAGTATCTGGTCGCGGCCCTACCGACACTCGTGAGTCTGCACTCCCAAGTGAACGGCCGCCTGAAGCACCGCATTGGCTTCTCACAAGAGGCGACAAAGCCCCATGCCTTTGAGCCCCTGCTACGCCACCTCGACACCGCGTACGCAGACATGGACGCGGTCTTCAGCCAGAACGGAATGGACCGGTCGCTGGGCGAAGCCAGGTCGTTCGCGCAGACTGTGACGCGCAGACCGAGTGGGAGCAGCGCCGAGTGCCGCTTCATTGAGCTCGTGGACGTGCACTCGCTCCCGTTCGAAGCGGAGAGAGTGGCGGTCGCTCTCTGGAAGACCGTGAAGAGCCTGCATCACAAAGACAACCCTTTCAAGTTCCCGTGCTCCGACCGCCGCGAAGACACGTTCGCCGTGGGCTATTCGGTGCTGAGCAACTCTGGGGATACCAGCCAAAGCACCGACTTGAAGATCGCAATGCGACGGTACTTTGAAGACGACCGGTTCGTGATCGTGTGGGCCGCTCAATCGGATGGCAAGGAGGACCTCGAGGGTGTGTACACGGCCGAGACGGGCTGGATGATCGTGAGCAGCATTGGCGAAGAGCAAGAGCCGCCCACTGCGGTGCTGCAGGCGTGCATGCACATTGTCGCCAAGAGTCGAGACGAAGCGCACCCGTGCGACCGCAAGCTGAACGCGCTCGTGAACCTGGTCGTGAGTGCGGTCGAAGAGGACGTGGCGTTCGTCAACCAGCGGATGGACGCGCTGCTGCTCTAGGGAACCGGAGACTGAAGTACCCGGGACACGAGGCAGCTAATAATGAATGGAAGCTGTTCAGGTTTTCTAACTCCATATCCAGCCAGTCATAAAAGCGAGGCAGTGAACG
>JAASFQ010001076.1:0-10455 GCA_023333845.1 Globisporangium polare | reverse complement strand
CAACAACGCGTTTCAGCAACAGACTGGCGCTGCCAGCAGTAGTCAAATGGACTACAACATGTTTTTGCAGTCGATGCCCACGGCCGTCGCGAACGCCGCTGACAACGTGTACACGTCCCTGCCGACGTCCATGATGATGATGATGGGGAGCAACAACGGCAACAACACCAGTCAGCAGATCCAGCCGCAGCACCTGCCGTTCCTCAACCAGCAGCGACAGTACGCGGTATCCATCGCCGCCTCGGCGCAGCGCGGGATGACAGTAATGCAGCAGCAGCAACAACAGCAACAACAGCAACAACAGCAGCAGCTCCAGCAACAACAACAGCAACAACAGCAGCAACAACAGCAGCAACAACAGCAACAACAGCGCCAACAGCAGCAGCAACAGGCCCAGCTCCAGTTGCAGAAGCAGCAGCAGGCGCAGCAACAAGCCCAGCTCCAGTTGCAGAAGAAGCAACAAGTACAGCAACAGGCGGGCATGATGACTGCGATGCAGATCCAGCAGCAGCAACAACAAAACAGCAGCAGCAATAGCCACCTCATCCCAGGCACCACGCTTCCCATCAACATCCACGCGGTGTCGCTGATGGCGCCTCGCCAGCAGCAGCAGCAACAACAACAGCAGCAAGGAGGTTGGCACGCGATGCCAACTGCTGCGCCTGAGAAACCGGTGGTCGTGGACGAGCGCTGCCTGATCTGCAAGGAAAAAGGCGACGTGTTCACGTGCAACGGCGACTGCGGGCTCCACGTTCACGTCGCGTGCGTCGGCGAAGAAACGCTCACTGCATCTGCAGGTACGAAGATTTTGCTATGAGTAGGCGAGAGATTGTACTGCTTGACTCGGTGGCTGTATGCTAACGTGGGAATTGCTGTATCTTTGCTGTTGCTGCTGCTAGTCGGGCCGCTCTGTGGGAACTGCTTCGTGATGCAGCAAAACCGCGCGTCGAAGGAGAACCTGCAGAAAGGAGGCACGAACGGGCTCTCGGTAGGATTTGTGTTGACTCTATCGACATGGCAGATCTGGTGTTCGAAACTGATGAGAAATTGCGATGTTGTGTGGCTGTCTGTTATCACCAGGTGCGACGAGCGATCCTGTACCTCAACCTCGAGACGAACAGCCAAGCGAACTTTGACAAGTTCGGGCACATGGCCTCGCTTCGCCTGCTTGAGATCGGAGAGGTGCGTTGGAAAATGAATATCTGGAAATGGTGGTGGGTGTCGAAATGTACTGTCACTTCGAGTGTTGACTCGTCAAACTCCCTCCCTCCCTCTCTCCCTCTACTCTGATAGATTGCTGGGTACCCTATCAAACCTTTTGCTGGGAAGTTCGTCGAGCCGTACCTCCAGGTAAGAGTGATGAATCGGATACTGTTTGTATTTACATCAGTAAATAGCTCATTGTTGTGTGATGCTCCTGAGCAGCGGTGGATCCGAGAGAAACTCGTGCAGGCGAGTAGAAGCGTGTTGAACGTTCGCGAGATTTTCACTCTGCTGGTTGGACTCTTCGGGTATGCATCATGTGTTCTTTGCATGCAATGCTTTGTGATCTCATCAAGGCGTGTGGCTAACGTTATGTGCAACATGCTGTCGTCACCAGCTTGAAGCAGGCGTGTATTGCGCATGGCATGAAAGAGAAGATCGTGGAGCTTGTCAAGGCGCGCAACTTCTCGGCCACGGACTTCCTGGGCTGGCACCCGAGCATCGAGAGTCCGCACGTCCAGTGCTCGAGTCTGTGCCAAATCTGCGGCATCCGCAACTCGCCCGAGGTGCGCAACCATCTAAACCTGTGGGATCTGGATCATATTGTAGAATTTGGTCCCGCTATGCTAACTGCTAATGTTGTGTATACTCTGCAGCTGAAAGTGTGCGCTCGTTGCTATCGACCGCTGTCGTTCCCCAGTGTGTTCACCAAGTACGCCAGCGCTCTGTTGGCGACCTACTACGCAGGTATGAGTGGTGTGGAATGCATCTTGTCGGCCGAATCTATCCCTGTTTCTCACCATTGTGTGTTTCTTGTGTCCTTGTTGAATAACCAGAGCAAATCGGGATCCCACTTGGAACCACGTGTCTGGATGTATTTACGCACACCAACACCGTTCGCGCCAGCTACAAGGGACTGAAGCCGTATGACGCCGATGGCTCGGACTGGGAGTCGTTCACGGACCAGTACGTAGCTCTATGCACCATGATCTAGCTGCAATACGTCCTCGTACTGCTTGATATCCACTGCCTCTATCTAATTGCTCCGTTTGTAGAATGCGCACGATCTTTGGGATGCTGGACATTGTGAGCAACTTTGGTGTGCTGCAGCTCAAGCCAGACTTTTTCGAACCCGAGCTGAAGATCATCAGCAATGCGTCGTACATCAACCACGCGATGCTCTCGATGGAGTATGAGGTCGTGGGCAAATTTCTGCAGTCGCTGCGGCTCTTTGGGCCGGCGAAGAGCGCCGAGTTTTCGAATTTGATCGTCGTGTGCGAGCGATTCCTGCTCATCAAGCAGATGCAGAACGGGAGCTGGTGCAAGATCAACGGAACGACGGCGGACCAGTACAAGGCCACTGCGACCTGTGCAAAGTGCGTGGCGTTGGCGTGTGGCTCCAACTTCTAGATTCTTTATTGCTAGATAGCTAACTATGTTGTCAACTCGGATCTTTGTGGCCGCAGATCGCTGGTAGTGCCGTCTTTCCAGGGCTATGGGCCAGTGAACAGCGAGTTCCTTCGGCTTCTGGAGAAATGGGCCAAGAGCGCGCCGAACTCAAAGTACCCGAACGTCCCGAACCTCAAGATACTCGTGAGCGGCGCGAAGGTGAAACCACAGAGCAAAGCAAGTCTGAAGCAGCTCGAAGGGCTCTACCGGGTATGGTTTGGTGCTTGTTTATCTACACTGTAGAATGTGAATGTGATGGCATTGGTTCTCATGTCGAGTGTGTATGAATGTTGTGATCTGAACACGTGTATGTGTGCAGAGACAAATGGTGCCGGAGAGTGGAGTCAACCCGCTGGAGCGATTCGTCACAGAGAGGCTGCGCAAGATCCTGACATCCAAGGTGAGATGGCAAACGCTGCTATGGTTCGAATGGTTCTTTTTGTATGACATTCATCAATCGGTGGACTCACGTTACTCGTTCGCATACTTACAACAGCAGCTCGTGGCTGTGAAGACCGAAGCATCTTCAAAGAATCCCAGTTCAAAACTGAGCGAGGCAGACTCTGTCTCTGGATCCACCGACTCGGATGAGGTCAAGAAGGAACCGAAGACACTCGACTCAGCTGCCACTGCCGTTGGAGATGATGTTTCAGTGAAGACCGAGGAACAGAAGTTCGTACCTGGTGATGATGGTGATGTGAAGGACGAAGGCGCCACCCAGCACGCCACTGAATACGACGACGCGCTGACGAGCATGAGCTTGAACCAAGATCTCGAGATCTTCGACGGCTTGAAGTTCGAAGACGGCGATGTCATCGACGTCAACAACGCGAGGCAGCAGCAAGCAACGAACGCCGACGAAGGCGACGACGACGACACGAATGAGGTGGATGCAGGCGGTGACGAGGGAGATGCCGACGCAGACACCGATGGCGCCGAGACTGTGCGACTCGACGACGAAGAGGAAGAAGAGGAAGAGATGGCGGATATGTACGTCGACGATGACGACGAGAACGAGCAGGACAACGACGCGCAACAGCTGGATGGCGAAGAGCTTGACGATGAACAGCCGGAGGAGAATGCTGTCGCGGACGGCTTCGCTGGATCCGAGCACTTGGACGACCAAATGCTGTTCGCAGACACTTCGTCTGTCGACTTTTCGCTTGACACGTAGTGGAAGGATCAGAGGTTGGCGTGACAGAACGTGCACAGGTTGCCTGGATAGAGACAACGCGAAGCAAGGAAAGAGACGACAACTGGACTGATCTAATACCACACCCTCTCTTCACTGCACAATCTCCTTCCGAGTGCCTTGTCACTTCTGCCGAACCTTGACTCCGTGCTCACTCAAAGCAATCCAATGATCTGGCCGATGTTCTTCTCGCCCGGTTTTCTATACGGTGCGCTGCGCTGCGCCTTCAAGCGACTCTCCGCGACCTCTTCTTCCGTGACGTGAAGCGCAGGGATGAGGTTCTCCCACGCCGAACGGGACTGCCAACCATAAAAATGCCATACACAGGACGCTTTCAGAAAACCATTGAACGGCAGCACCATCAACAAAGACTTCCCAAACACAGCTAGCCACCTACCTGAACGTGGTAGTCGAGCTCCAGATTCGCGAGCGCCAAGAGCGCGTTCTTCAGATCGGACGTTTTGCCAGTGTCCATCCGCTTCGACTCGACCTTCAGGCTCGACGCGATGAATTGCACTTGCTCCTTGGCGTGGTTCATTCGGTCTTCTGCCTGTAGCGAGAACACGCACGCATAACAAAACACTTGTCAGTTTGCAACTTTATACAAACTAAGAAGCATCGCGTATTCAACCACTAGGCAAACTCACCGATGCCATCTTCTGCTCGGCTCGCATCGCAGACGCAGCTGCACCACTACTCGCTCGCGCAGCTGCAAACCGCTCCTTGTTGCGCTGCATGCTCGCATTCGCTTGGTGCACCTCGTAAATCGCAGACTCCCGGTTGTTCATCACCGTCTATGCATTATAAATGAATGTGAGTGAGTTTCCGATACGTCGTCGACTTACTGCATCTGCAGCACACACCTTGACAGCATCCACTTTCCCAGTCTGGTACCGGATGATCGACACATACATCGCGAGAATTTGGTCCAGCTATAGGCAAAGTGTAGCGTTAGCCTCCTACTACCAAGATCTTTCGAAATGTTTCAAATGCAGGTGCCGCTTACCTGGTCTTGATACATGTTGGATACAGTCTCGAAATTGTCACCCGCCAGCTATACACACGAAATCGTTATGCAGCACAGCTCGTCAGTGTTCCATAGCTCTAGCGTATAAGTGGAGGGGGAGGAAAAGCGCCAACCTCAGCGAGTCGCTTCATCTCGTTGTCTTTCTTCTCGTGGACGGAAAGCGCGGTGAGATAGCTCCCAAACCGCGACATCTCGTATCCGTCGCTTCGCTGCGCAGCGTACACGAGATCCGAGCACCTTTTCACTTCGCTGATGCGCTTCTCGTACTCGTCAATGTGCTCTCCGATCTGGTCCAGAGAAATCGCGCAACAAATCAGCAAACGCTTTACTCAGAACATGAGCACAACGCAGCGATCAACTCACCTTGGCGTAGTCGTCATCCGTCTTGATTTCGACTTGTTGAACCGACGACGACGAGAGGAAGAGCCCGTCTTTCCACGAACTCCAGAGCGACGTGACAGCAGCAGGGGTTGGCACATACGCCGCTGCCACCGACTGGACCTTGAGAATGTCCTTCCCAGCGATCAAGCCCTGAACGAATTCATTCACAAACGTCAACCACACGGACAAATTTGAGCCTCATTAGCAAACCTCCATGTTTGTCAAACTGAAAACTGTTCGTACCTCGGTGCTGGCGGTCAACATGATCTGGAGCTCCAGCGTCTGCGACAGCTTCTCGTGGTTGCACACTTCGTTCTGCAATCACATCGGGGCGATAACTATCAGCTTTGAGCCAAACACCTACACTATAGTTGCTTCACGACCACCATCACACGCTGATACCACTTACGATGAAATGCTCGAGCGCTTGCCGTCGCTCTTCGACAAACGTCGCGTCCATGTTTCCTGTCCAGCGCTTCTCTGGAATCGGCGGAATGATCGTCCCTACAGTCCAAAACAACCAATTTCTTATCAGTATGTCACACAATCCACGGCTATGAGCCGTGACAGCCATCTCGAACCTCGAAACTGCGTCAGCAAGCGCTGGTGGAGCCACTCAAAGTCGCTAAAGCGGCGCTTTACTTGCGCCGAGGAGCACGGGAAGTGCTTGCAGTTGGTCTAGAAGAAGCATCGTCATCATGTCAGCTACAAGTCCAGGGCGTCAGCAATAGAGTGCAATGTAAAAAAGACGAATCCGTGCCTTGGTCGAGATGATGTACTGCGTGTAGCGCGTGTAGCCCGAGCCGACGACGACGGGGGTGCTCACGGACACCACAAACGAGCGCTTGAAGTCCGGCAGGTTCTCTTCCGGAAGCTATTGCGCATGGTAATTGTCAGTAACTTCGTGTAGACATCCCTATTATCAAGATACGTTAAGGCGCAACATGTCCAAATTCCGTACATACCACATTGTCCGGGGGGCAGTCGAACTGGAAATCCGCTAGTGGGAGCGCCTCGCCCGCGTACAAGCTCTGCATTTGGCACTTCCCCGTGCTCTGCACCAGCGCCACGAGCTTCATCGCGACGAACCAGCAGTCCTTGTTCAGCTTCTCCTGGGACTTGCCGCCGCTCGCCAACCGCCAGATCTGTTGCACAGGTGGCAAGTCGGCGTTAGACGCAGCTCTATGGCTTATACGATACCATTAAGCAGCATATACAGACAGAGGTACCTCTCTGTTCGCGTCATTCAACAGCCTCGCGCGCCGGATGAATGCTGCACCTTCCGCGCCGCCAATGTAACCATCCGAGTCCGTATCCACCTGCGCAGAGGTACACAATACACCACACAGTCAGCATACACAAGATTCGTGGGCCAACACGCATAGGTATACGCTTGCTGCACAGAGTCCTATTACAGCGCCAAAGAGCACAGCGTACGTACGATGTGGAAGAGGCGCGAGTAGAGCACGCCCTCGTCGCTCTGGAACTTGATCGGGCCGTTCGGGAACGCGATCGTGAACTCGCCGTTGCTCGTGTTGCCCGCCGAACGCCGCATGAGGTCCATCGCGTCCTCCTTTTGCCTGGTAGTGGTTTGGCTGCTGTCCGCCTGTGGCTTGAGCTCTTCTGGGTGCTTGTCTGCTCGCTCGTGTGCGTAGCGTCGCTGCGCAACTTCAATGCCCGCGGGTCTCACTCTTCTCTCTCCTTCCGCTTTCTCTCGCTCGCGTGCTCTCTTGTTATCACATATCACATGCGAGAAGCCTCCATTCCCAAACGAGAATCTCATAAACCTCTTTGTAAATACCTTGGAGCCTTTTAAGGATGTTTCTGGCGGAGCACCAGGCTAGATTTAGGATGGTAAACCTGTCGGACGAGCTGGAAAGAGGCGCGATGTCGTGACTCTTCAAAGCACAATGCATTCGACAGCCATCTTGACTCTTCAAGCATAAAATCTAACGTAGACAAGTGTGCTCTCCTCTCAATAATGCTTCTTCTGTGTGTCATGTGCGTGGCGCGAACAAGCCGGTTGCACGAATGGACACAGCTTTCCCATATTATCAGATCTGGTCCGTCCATGTCGCGCGAAGGTGCCTTGAAGAGGGCTGCTGTGCCGTTTGAAGCTTGAAAAAGATTGCAAAGGCGCGAATTTGCGCACATTTTCACAAGCGCGAAAAGAGGAAAAGCAGGCGAGAGCTCTCCAGCTCACTCACTCTCACTCTCCGTCGAGTTGGAGCATCAGGAAGGATGCAAAGCAGTAGCAACAACAGCAGCAGTGGCGCGGGCCTCAACTGGCGCATGAAGAGCTCCGTGCCATCTCCGCAGCCGCCGTCCGCATCGACAGCGAAGAACAACAACAGCAACAACAGGACGAAGAAGAGAAGGAAGAAGCGCAGCGGCAAGAAGAGCTCGCTGCGACGCATGCGCATCTCGAAAGAGTGAGTATGGGGCGTGGTATGTTACTGTAGCGTGCGACTGGGTTAATGGTGGTGTTTCTGTGTTTCTGCTAGGTCGATGAACCGCCTGGTGATGGATTACCTGGTGGGGAAAGGGTATCGTGACGTCGCGGAGGCGTTCTGGCGGGACTCCAACACCAAGCGTGAGTATCTGGATGGTCTCCGAGTGTATCTTGCTGGCGTACTTGTGATGTTAAGTGAAGGCTGTGCTGTCTTCTTGTGTGTTTGTAGCGCATGTGGACTTGCAGTCGGTGCAGGAGCGCATGAGCATCCAGCAGCTGCTGCTGGAAGGGCATATCCAGAAAGCGCGCGAAAAGCTGGATGCCATGGATCCGCTGGTGAGAGCCTTTGTCTGTCTTGCTTCACACCGAAGACTACAGGCGAGAGTGACCGCTGATTCTACTTGTGGTGCTACTGCTGTCGACAGTTCCTGGAGAAACACACTGCGATGGACTTCCTGCTGGCAAAGCAGGAGCTGGTCGAGCTGATCAAAGCGCGTAATGTCGTCGCTGCGCTCGGATTTGCAACCAAAAATCTCGCACCATTCGGGGAGAAGAATGTACATAGTCGGTTTGACAGACACCGCTGCGTTTTGGCTTGTGTACTGATTACGATGCCACCTTACTTTCACATGCAACAGCCGCAGTTCCTGCAAGAGATCGAGCACACGATGGCGCTGCTGGCGTTCGAGAACCACAAGCAGTCGCCTCTCGGGTACCTCTTGGACCAGTCGCAGCGCCGTCGCGTCGCGGACGAAGTGAACTCGGCCATCTTGAGGAACCAAAAGCAGGAGACAGGTTGGATTTGCATAGTTTAAGACGGTGGCGTTACGACGCTGTTTTCTGACTATGCGTCGACTGCTGTATGTGTGCGCGCAGAGCCCATTCTGCCGACGATGGTTCGCCAGTTCCGGTACATGGAGGACCAGCTGAGCGTGAAGCTCAAGCGTCGCCCCAAGGGCATTTTCGCTTTCTCGGACGACGACGACAGCATCATTTCGAGCGCTGGCGACCAGTAAATCAGATTACGCAGCGAAGCAGCCACTCCACACATCCAGATCCGGCCCGCCTCTTCTTCTCTCCTCTCCTTTATTTCCATGTGAAGATGGCAACGATGTGCACATCCACACTCGACAACAGCAAGCACACCCACAACAACAACAAGAAGCAAACAAATATTTATCCACTTGTTTTTCCATTTCCTGTCACGTCAAATATCGAGGAGTTGTCGATGAGCACCAGCAAAATGCCATCGCGCCTGCCAACAATGGACAGCGACGAGATGGTGGAATGCACGAACTGGCTCAAGAGCGATCGAGAGAATCGGCGACTGGTGCTCGTGTCGCCAATGTGTTATCGTGGGAAGTCGCATCCGGGTGACGACAAAAGGCTGGAGGTCGTGGAGTATTTCGTGTCCTCGTGGACATTGGACGACTACCTCAAGGCGGTTCGAGATGACGAGCTGCTTGCGAGTGTTCAGCCTCGACTGGACGTCTGCACTCCTCTCCTTGTGTCAGTGACCGAGCCAAACCACCACCAGCAACAGCTACAGTAGCCATCGCGAGAGGCTTTGGTGCCGCCCAAGTACTACTTCGCGGACAGTAGCGCTCGTTGCATGTCCGACTTTGGCGTCGCGAATGTCGTGGCGCTTGTAAAGCAAGCTGCTGATGTCGTGTCCGGTGCTGCCAGTGGATTGGGCGACGCGTACGATCACCTCATCAGCAGGTTCGTTCGTTGCTTGTGTCTGAAAACGGAGTTCGTCAGTTAGTATGCTGCATCAGCGCTGTCGATGTTTGGCGGTCCGTCTGTGATCAAGCATCTCGCCAACGCTATCAAAAGGCTTTCCGATCCTGCAATGGACAGGTGAATGCGCGAGGTCTTCTTTTTCGCGAGGCTTTGTAATAGCGGTGTGACTCTCTATGCTAAAGACGGATCCAACATCCAGTGGGCTCACGCAGAGGTGTAAGTGGCTATGAGCCCAAGCAATCTTCCGCTCCTGCTGGATACGGAGGCCGCCTGGATCAAGCCACCAGTGTACAACCAAGGTGGATACAACGTAGTGTACCTCGACAAGGCGCAGAGTCTCGTACGCTTTGTGCAACTGAGGACGCTCGCTCGCTCGCACAGCGTCCTTCACATCGGCTACTTCTACACGGCACTGAAGGACCTGCAGCAGCAATCGCCATTTCAGTCCTTCGAGGTCACGACGCTCGAGATTGTCTTTTTGTCGTCGACACGGAGAAGAGCCCAGAGGGAGACTTCAAGATCTCGGAGGTGTCTGGCCAAGGACTGCTCGCGGTGTTTGCTGGCTGGGATAAAAGGGGAAAGGCGTGGAGTGTATCAAGGTGGTGGGAATCGAAGTGTGTCCGCAGACGTGGAGCGCATTCGATCGGTGAAGGCCGTCGTCGCAGTCTCTTTAACGTATGTGTCGGCGGTGCAGCCCCTGGAAGAACTGCATGCCGCTCTGTTCCTGAGTGAAGAGGCGAGCTTCCGCTTCGCTGAGCTTATTACACAGTCCATTGACATGTCCATGGGTCTTTTCTCTCAGCGAACTCCGTATCAGCATTCTTTCTATCTGCTGGTCTCGGACAGTGAGAGCCACGACAGTAACATCAGCAGCATGGCATCCTCTCGGGGCTCACTCGGTGGCTGGTCATGTAACAACAGCGTGGTGGTGGCGCTGTTTGTGGTGTTGAAGTGCCAAAGTTGCTTCAACGTGCTTCAGGGCACCGTGTCTGTTGAGAGGAGACTCCT
>JAASFQ010001075.1:0-10460 GCA_023333845.1 Globisporangium polare | reverse complement strand
GCCTGCACCAAAACCGCCCAAAACGGTTTTGTTTTCCTCTTCTTCTTCTTTTCTGAAAACGTATCTTTTTCTAATCGCTTCATCACGGTCTGACGATGCGACGAGAATGTTCATTGGTTGGGCCACATAACGTTTTGCGAGAAGAGGAGGAGGAGGAGCTCAGGTCGGTTGGACGAAGGGGGAAAGGCCGCGTGTGCTTGCTTGTCATGCCGCCGAAAGCTAGAGCCCCGCGGCTACGTGGCACCGGCCGCCTAACGCGCGCCTTCTTCACGGAGACGTGGGGGGATTGCGCACGAAGCGACGCGAAGTTGGGCTTCTTCGTAAGAAGCAGAAGAAGAGCCTATGAGCCTCTCGGCGTGTATTCGATAGCCACCGTGCAGCAGTCACTCATGGGATGTTCTACTTGTTGTTGCCGGTAGTCGCCACCCTCTCATAAATACCTACGCCATGGGCGTGCTCCGAGTAGCACTTCTTCTCTATGTGCATGCTTAGCTGTCCTTATGTATCTTCACGATCCACACCGGCCTCAACTTTGACTGTCACTCTCAGCTCGGCTGGTAGTAATGCGGGTTTCCTGGTGCTCTTGGTGCTGCTGGTGGAGATGTCGACGAGCCGTCTGCTCGTTGTTCCTGTTGCTGCGAGAGGCTCTGGCGGTGCAGCATGAACGAGAGCGACGGCAGCGCGCGCTGCAGCACTGGCCCCTGCGGCGGCGCCAGATACCGATTCGGGTGGCTGCTGGTGGTTGTCGGAGCTGTTCGCGAGCCGTGCAAGTTGGCCGCGTGGTGGTGGTGGTGGCCTTGCTGTTGTTGTTGTTGGACATGACGTGGCTGAGGGCGTAGCTGAGGCTGGCGCTCATCGTGGTCGTCGTAGCCCAGGTCCACTGTCGCCGCCATCACGTGCCGCACACTCGCATACTGCTGCTGAGCGTAGCTCCTCGGCTGCTGTGTCAACTGGCCCTCTCCCTCATTCGCTTGATTCTCTCGATCCTCTTCGTCTTGATTGGTCGGCGACGCAGCGTACCTGTAAGACGAGACGGAGATGCGTGTCGAGACTGCAGAAAGGGTCGGCGGCGACAGAGCCGCGCTGTTCTGGTTCTCATCCTCGTCACCTTCGCCGTCGTTGCTGTAGTTGAAGGCGATCTCGACGTTCTCGGTCTTCGTCTCGGCGTGATCATCGTCGTCGTCGTCGTCGTCGTGCCGTCCTTGACCTTGCTGGCGGTATCCTGGGCTCGTCATGCGCATGTTGCTATTATCACTGCCGAGCCCGCCCTCGGCCTCGACCTTGGCCTGGAACTCCTCGGTGAGCGCGTTGCCCGTGCGCTTGTAGGCCGCGAGCTCGAGCTGGAGTTTGTAGAGCTGGTCGGCGTATGACCGCTTCTGCTCGCCGTCGAAGTAGTGCACCTGCTTCTCCATGGACGCGATGCTCTTGTGCAGGCCGCAGATGCGGCGGAAGGGCCAGTTCTTGATGCCGTTCTTGCGGCAGACCTTCTTCAAAAGCGTCGTGCACACGCCAAAGCGCAGCGCGGCCTCCTGTAGTGGGCGCTCAAAGTGCGGCTGCAGCATCGCGAACGTGATGTTGCGCGACGCGTTCGTGATCACGCGCGTCTGGGACGGCAGCAGCGTCGGCTCCGGTGCCAGGGTCGTCACCGTCACTCTGGGCACAGCGGCTGGCTGCTGATGCGGTCGCTGACGAGCCATTCGTGGCTGAGCCACTGGTGGACTGGATGAGGCGTGCGGGTGCTGCGCCGCTAGTGCAAGAGGGGACAGGCTCGCCTCGCTGCTGCGTCCACGGCGCTGGAGATGGTGGTGCTCCTTCGTCTCTTCTTCCTGGCGGTGAAGCCACCTCTGCTGCTGCTGCTGGTGTACTGAGTTATCAGATGATGCGGCCGGGAGGTTTCCGTGGTAGCCGCCCGTGTGGAGGGGGCGATGGGATTGGGGATGCGGTGGCGTGAATTGCTGCTGGGAATGCGCGTGAGCCTGGGACTGAGGATAAGGCGGGAAGCTCCGTCTCGTTTGCATCGCTGCTGCGTCTGCCGATGCCGCTCGGCTTTGTTGCTCGGAACTGCGTGACGCCGGTGATCGATCAGAAGAAGAACCTGGTGACAATGTTGTTGCTGGAAGTGTGAGATGGACGTTGTCGTAATACGATTGGGGCGTGTAGTCCGCCATTAATTCGCCGGCCTCGTCGCTCGCCTTGCGCTTGCCCATGAAGCTGCGTCTCGGCGCGTCCTGCTGCTGGTCCATCTCGTACATTTCGTAGCTGCTCGTCTGGAATTGTTGCTGAGACTGGCGTGAAGATTGGTACGTGTCCAGCCGATGTTGATACAATTGTCCTTCACGGGCGGCTCCTCTTTGGCGAGGGTCCTCCTGGTCATATTCATATTGGTAGTGCTGCTGCTGCACATGGACACTTGCGAGCTGTTCACGACCATTTCGCTCTCCATGGTGTGTCCAATAAAGACTTGCAGCATTGGCGGCAGACGATCCAGGGCGGACACTCTGAGGATGCGGCGCTGCGCCGAGTACTATAGACGGCGACGAGCGCGAGCGCGTCAAGTGCTGTTGCTGGTGTTGTTGTTCGTGGACAGCATGATGGTGCTGGTGCTGGGCGTGGACTTGATGGTGAGCCTGGGGATACTGCTGCTGGTGCTGGTGGGGAAGATGCCTCAAGTGGGCATCCGGTAGTCGCAGCAATGGCGGCGGATAACTGCTTTGCTGGTCGCCATCATCATCACGACGCGATACTCTAATACGCGGCGACGAGCGTGGACTGGCAGATGCGTCGCTGTGTCTGCTGTTGTTGTTGCTGTTGCCTGCTGTGCGCACCATTCTGCTGTAACTTTGAAGCTCAAGTGGGGAGAAGGAACGCACGCTTTCGATTGCGAGATGCCGTTGAGGAGGGGAGGAGCTCACTTGGCAAGAGCAAAAGTACTGAGCTCGTCGGTAGGTACGCACGAGAGAGGCGGAGCTCTCGAGGCGGAGGCTGCTCGTGCGTTTGCTGTTTGGTGGCCGCGGGCAGACGGACGTGCGCAAGTTGGCGCTTGGTTGGACACGTCGGTCGCGCGGTTGTCGAGTCGCTTGCTTGCTTACTGGATGCGCAGACGTGGGGATTACTGCGCTCCCACTGGCAGAGGCGCACGAGTGTGGCTTGGTCTTGCTTTCTCTCCTTGCACGTCCCAATCTGCGCCAACGGCAAGGGCGACGCAAGGCGCCACTCTACTCTTGCAGGCAAGACGACGACGGCACGCGGTCGAGGGCCAACTCTGCGGGCGCACGAGGCGACGATCGATCGATTGGGTGACTGTCCCCCTCTCGGCTTTGCTCCTGCGCCTTGGCGGTCGACGCTCGCTGGCTGCCTGCTTACTGGTGCTCGCTCGCTCGCGCTGCTGCTGTCGTACTTTGCGTATGGAGCGCGCGCGCGTGGCTCAGTCGCTCAGTCGCTCAGTCGCCCGGTTGATCACTTGTTAGCTGGCTGATTGGCTTGGTTTCTGGATCCAATGCTGACAGCGGGTTGAGTTGAGCCTTGTAGAAGAGACCTGAATGGATGCGTGAGCGAGCCACGCGTTCGCGTTCGACCCTCACTCAGCTGAGCTTGGGCTGCCTAAGGCGCGGCCTCTTGTTGGACGGCGGCTGCTTGTCGAGTCGTGAGGAGCACGCGAGCCTGTGGCGGTGGTCGCGGGCGCTCGTTCTGATACGGGAAGATAGAAGCTGCGACCTGCGAGCGAGCCAAGGCGCTTGCGATTGCTCGCTCGCATCCCTGTTGTTCTCGGAGGCCCAAGAGGTCCACCCTCGTTGTACCTCAGGCGCGGGCCCTTTTGTGTCCCACTCGCTCACTTGCACGGCCGCTCTCACTCTCTCTCTCTCTCTCTCTTTGTAAGGTCAGGCCGATCGAATTGGCGCGAGAACCAAAGTGCTTTGCTGACAAGCAAGCACTTGGGATTTGACTGGGGACCAATCAATCCATGCAAACCGCCGAGTGTAGAGAACTACTTAGCGCTACGTCGGAACGCGAGCGAGTGAATACGCGCGCACAATCAGCAGAATCAAGATCAGCGCACCCCAGGTGGTCTCAGCCATCCAGTTTTCTCTCCCCTGCCAGCAGCAGTTCATGCGAGTTTGCATGCCAGGCCGTCATCAGCTCAAGTTGTTCAGGGACACCCTTGGGTGACCGTCTGGTTGGTGCTCACAGATGGATCATAACAGGACTCGAGTCGCACGTCTAGTATAATACCAGAGAGAGGAGAAGATCTCCAACCGGAGGATCTCGATGCAATACGAGGAAACGTGGTGTGCGCAATTGCGCCGGTGTCTGTGATATGCAGATGCCAACGGAAGTGGGAAGTCGCAGAGGGACTTCTGAGAACACGAATTGTGGTCTTTATGCCTTTACATACGTATGCTAGCAGAGAGATGCGTGGACTTTTTCGTTGCTGGTCAGCAAATCAAGCACCGATTGCTTTCAGTTAGTTTGGGGCAGCTTACAACAATTCTTCTTCTTGCTGGCGCTGGACTGGAGCTCTTCGACCGTGCGATCTGCGCAAACAACTGCAGGAATACATAAACAAATCTGTGGCAGCGAGAGGCCATAGCGAGCCCTCTCGAAATGAGCTCTTGCCATTGTGAAGCTGCGCAAGGTGGCGCAATCGGCTTGCAGAGTGAGAGAGAGAGAGAGAGAGAGAGAGCCGAGGGGATCGGCGTGGATTCCTTGAGGCCTCTTTCGATGAGTCTTGTCGCGTAGCCTCTCGTTGCACATACGGCGGCTTTACGCAAGCGCGTACTGTAGGCTTGAAGAGGTATGTTTGTCCAAGGGGGGAGAAGAGTGAGTCCTCCGCTCAAGGAAACCAGGAGAGCGGTAGGAACGGTAGGCAACGCAAAACCTGGGCTTGTCACCAAATGCCTGATGCCTCTTCCAGTGCGGTCGGACCTACCTACGGTAGCAGAGCCGGTGGCTATTGGTAATGGCCCCGCAAGTCTCACTTGACAACGAGCAACGAGACTCCAGTAGAAGAGAGGGAGGGACAAAGAGGGACGCTTGAACGAGCGAACAGCGAGTTTGCACTGCTCAATCCTGAAGGAAAGGGTTGATCTCTCTCTCTCTCTCTCTCTATCTTCAAAGTGCCGGCCTTGCCTTATTTTACATGCGAAGAGCGCCGCGCTGGACTTGCCAGGCTGGCGCGGCGTGAGCTGCTGTTGTATATTCTTATGTTGTGGGCCCGGCCAGTTAGTAATTCTGAACTCCCGGGCTCTTTCCTGCGAGGACTTTGGGTGCTGGTTTGCGTCAAGTGCATATATATATATTCCCCCGTGCTTCGAGTGAATTGCTTGTGGACTTCTCCAGCTGTTTTCGCAATTGCCAGGTGTACGAGTTTTGTTCGTAGCGGAATTACGGTGGAGCTTTTGGGTCTGTCGATGAACAGAAGCCGCGCAAACAGCCGATCTCCGAGCAAGCTGCAAAGTTGCTGCGTTATGCTGGCGCTCGGTATTGTGACCTGGCGAATAGTTTGCGGGAGGTACGGTACTGCCATTTGACAGTCGTGCGTCCAAAATGGTGTGGCTGGCAATTCTCCTATTTGTTGGACTCAAAGATGGTGTGGCTCACAAACCGTCCAGCTGCTTTTCAACTGACCACAGTGGACCGATATTTTGACCCATATTTTAGAACTTTTTGTCGAGCTCTCTCTCTGCAACAGTGTTTCGTCCAGGCATTATTTCATACCATTTGCAGCAAAGTGCGCGTCGTTTGCTTGCCCCATTGCGGTCCAACGCGCACGCTCGCCCTCGCCATTTGCTTCAAGCCCGCTATTCTGTTTGCATCCCTCCCTCGCCCTCCAAAAAAGATGTG
Source organism: Globisporangium polare (assembly GCA_023333845.1). NCBI lineage: Eukaryota > Oomycota > Peronosporomycetes > Pythiales > Pythiaceae > Globisporangium > Globisporangium polare. The sequence goes on along the minus strand of JAASFQ010001075.1, from coordinate 4,619 downwards.
TGCAATCCAAATTCGTATCAAAACGGAAAAGGTACAGCTGCACTTTGTCCCTCGTGCGTTGTACGTACTGAGTTGTAGCCCCGCGGAGCGTGCGACTGCGGCTTGCGAACGCGAGGCGCGATCTCAGATACCGCAGATCACGCCCGCAAGGTGTGAAAAGTCTCATGCATGCATCGGTTGGACAATCACGACGATCACAGATGTGAGGAGTATCCAAAAGGGCGATTTACTTGTCGCGTAAAACACATACACACATACACATACACACACGCACACACACACACGCACACCACGCGCGCGCGAACTGACGCCGCTAGCGCACACTCAGCTTCCAGATTCATATATATATGGACCTCCTTGGCAAGGCACGATGCAGCGTGAATGAATGCGAGCTTGGGGACGTGGGCTCCTCGTTTTGCTGGTCATCGCGGTGGACCAACTCATTTGAGGCGCACTGTACCAGTATCAGACGCAGGATGCATCTCAGAATCACAATACTGCAGACAAGCCGTGCAAAATAAGCAATCACTTCCCTTGTCTCTTTGAAAACCACCGCCGCGATCTGTGGCTAAACCTCACGGCTTGGAAGAATCCACGGCACTCCTGCGTTGTTTACCGCCCAGCAATGTAGGTAACGAGCTTCAGCAGGTTTGCTCGCTGTGAGCCCCAGGATGGCATTGGAGTCGAACCAAAGCTTCCTACTCATGACGAAGACACCCTTCACGGAGAAGGCTGCGTGAAGGCATTGCGTGTGCTTGGCGGCGGCCTTCGCGCGCTGTTCTCGATCGGTAGTTACTTTTCCCATTTACTTTCCTCCGTTTTCGCTGCCCCAGAGCAGCAAAAAACTCCGACTTCCCGTTTATACTCATCATACAACACGACCAAGTGCGTGTGATTGGATACACACTCAATGCGTCTCTAAACGTTTGACACCACACTGCCACAGGCGGCGCTCTAACCGGGTTTCGAGCGCGCCGAATCGGCCTTTCAGCATAACGAGGTTCACCATCAACGAGCCTTATTGCTTCTCTCAACGTGTGGCGCAAAGAGGGAAGCTCACGCCAGCGACAAAGCACCCGCCACCGGAAGACATCAGCACCGCAACCCCGTTCAAGTGCGCTTGAACAAGTTTGGAAAGATACCCCAATAGACTTCAACATGATCGACGGTGCTACATACAGCTAACAACCCGCATACTCAAGGCCACATCGAGAGTCCAGAGCTCGCCCCTCCGCCAAAGCCCGAGACGAAGAACGGCGGTGCCATGAGCCCCTCGTCGCGCCGCAGTCGCTCAACCAGCAGCTGGCACTGGTCCTTGGCCTCCGTGACGCTCGCGAGCGAGTCGAAGCACGCGTACAAGCGGTACTCGTCCGTGCACGAGCCCAGGAAGAGCCCGCTCTCGCTGCGCACGAACGCCAGGCGCGAGGCGATCTTGTCGTGGAGACCGGGCAGGCGCTTGCCCAGCGGCTGGTTGTTTGGCTTGCTCTTTGTGGTGGAATCCGAGCCTGAGGATGGAGCTGAAGCTTTGGTCGGGTACATGACGTGGTGCAGCTTCGCGTACTGGCCGAGCAGGTGCATGTTGGTGTCGTGGTCGTCATCCTCGAAGGGGAAGTCGAGCTCCGGCGTGACGCACTCGCCCGTGAGCTCGTTCTTGTAAATAAAGTGCGTGAGCAGCGGCAGGTCGCCGTGCGGCTTCCAGGACCCGTGGCTCTGCACCGAATTGTGGATCGACTCGAGCGCGCCGGCGTGCAGCAGCCGCTGCGCCATGAACTCCTTCTTGGCGTGGAACGCGTGGAACTGCTCCGGTGACTGCTGGCTACTGAGCAGCAGCAGGCAGATGTCCGCGGTCAGGAACACCACGTACGCGTACAGGAAGCCGCTGTAAGAGAGAGGTAGCGTGAGTGATAATGCTTCAACAGACGCAATAGGTATATCTGTGAACGTAGTCACTCTTACCTGGCGTTGAAGCTTGGGAGGCAGATCGGCGTCCAGGTCTCGGATTTCGCGAGCGACGGCGTGTGGTACACAAAGTTGATCAGCAGCAGCAGGTCTGAGGAATTTAAAGAGCACAAACACATAGAGATCCGAGAGGACAGCTATTAAACATCTTGACATCAAAAAAAGGAGAAGGTATCAGCAGACACAATGCACGCACCGTCGATGAGGACGCCGAACTGCTTGGGGTTGGGCTGCGAGACCGCGACGATCTTCTTGCGCGCCAGGAGCACTCCGCAGATCATCGCCGACGCTGTGATTTCACTCGCTCCACCGGACGCGACTGCTGCTGACGACGACGACGTGGCTGAAGAACTCATGTGCAAAGACGACAGCGACGGGTCGAACTCCAAAGTGCGCGTGATCGCGAGCCGCTGGTCCGGCGCGAGGCGTACGAAGGAGACGCCCAGGTCGCGGAAGCGCAGCGCCGGGTCGCTCGCCCAGCGGTCGCACAGCGCCGTCATGACGCGCTCCGTGCCGTTCAAGAGGTCGCGCAGGTCGTACCCTGGCTGGCGCCGCAGCACGTCCAGTCCGCGCTCGGTGAGCACAAACAGGATCTGCGAGTGTAGCAGCTGGATCAGTCGCTGCAGACACTCGAGCGGGACGTCCGGCACCGTATCCGCATCGTCCTCCCCATGATCATGTCCACCACCACTGCGAGCTGGTGCTTGTGGCACAGCGGACGCACGCAGGACGATCGCGAACGTGAGGTTCTCGCGTGTCTGGAAGAAGCACCGGCAGCCGTTTGTCTGCACCTGCTGGAGCTCCTCGTGCTGCATGCACGCGATGAAGGAGAGCAGGCCCTGCAGCGAGCTCACGAACGAGCTCTTCTCGGTGCTCACACCGCTAGTGCTGCTGCTGGCGGTGGTGGTGGCAGTGTTGACAGCGGCGTCGGATGGGCGTCTGCAGCGGCGCTCGTAGCAGAAGATCGGCTTGCCCGACGCGCTGCAGATCACCACTTCGACGTCCATTTTGGCTTCTTGGTCTCTCTTTTTGTCCGAGTTGAGTGGAATGAAAATGAACAAACAAACGACTTGTTGGTCAAGTTTGAGTTTAAGGCTCGAGTGACATTAGAGCGAAACAGAGACGCGCTTCTCTGCCTTTTGCCGCGAGACGGCGACGTTAAAGCGAGGGACGCGCACTCTGACGGCAAAACGCAAAAACCAACATGCTTTTCAGGCGGCGATTTTCGGGTTTCAAGAGGTTCAAATCGAAGCGAAACGAAAGTTTCGAGGCCTCAAAACGCCAATCGTTTTTGAAGCAACCGTAAAAATCCGGAGCAACGCGCCAATCGCTGCTCCGGTGCTCAAGGAGGAGTTTGCGCTGCTACCGCCGCCAAGACGGGCATCTAGTCGAGTTGGTAGTAGCAGCAACAGCACACCCCAGTCTGGACTGCTACCCCTGGCTTCAAGCGCAGCATCGGCGGTGGCCACAGCCAGGCGAGGCGTCAACACGCGAAGCTCAGCCCCAGCTACAGAGCCACAGCAGGCTGCACACAGGATTGCCATCCCCACGCGTCTGTGCGAGCTAGTGTGTGGTGTTTCATCGAGGCTTTCCTTCATCTCCCGAGACTTGAAGGTGCAAGTCGACAGAGCTATAGTACGCTCGTTTGCCTCCAGTCGTAACGCAGAGTTAAGGCCATCGAGTGGGGCTGAGTTGACGGACTCGAGGACCCGACACTCGCCGCATCACGTCCGACGCAACAAAAAACCCAGGATGTCCAGCTGATCGAGATGTATAACACGATCAAAGACAAAAGTTGATGGAGAAAGTATACAAAAGGCGAATCGGCAACCTGGCGGGCGCTTTTTCAGCCGAGCTGGTCGGCGTGTACTGTAGTTATTAGCTGAACACTTGGCTTCACACTCGCTTCTACATGCACACGCGATGTGATCGGGAGGCAAACTCTTCGCCGTACAGAACAGTAGGTTCGGAGAGGTAACCGAGAAAAGAGAAGAGATGTCCGGGTCTGGCTATTTATCTGTCTCTGGTTAAACTTATGAGAACCAAACCGTAATCAGGACAGTGTATTAACTTCATCAGTGATACTGCGTTGCACTTGTCGATTTATTGCATCTAAGACTGCACAATATTAAGAAACACATACAAGAGGAAAGGGATGCCTCCAACCCGAGAGTTGCGCATGCCTTCGACCCGTAAATCGCACCCTTTCTTTCTTGGTCCGAGCCACCCTACAGTACTCTGACTCCTGATCACACTCGACAATACAAACGCGAGCGATCTTATCAAGACGCCGCCAAGAGTCAGCGTTTCCATGTGGCTTTCCGGAACACTCCGCGAGGCACGAGCGAGGCGACGCGCGCAGCTACAAAAGTCAAACGGTAACCTGTCGTTCCGAGAGCGCGCGCCTGCCTTCGCCAAAAAGGCAACAACGGGGGTTGACGCACAAGAAGCCTACTGGTAGCCTGCTCCCATTCTACGATTCGCGCTCTTCCGCAAACAACAAAGCGCCGACCTCAAGCCCTCTCAGCATCAACCATGACTCGGTACACGACTGGAACCACGCTGCTGCTGCTCGCGATCGCCGCCACGTCCGCCGTCATGAACCCAGGCGCCGATGCCGCGTTCTCGGGAAAAGCCACGACCTACGGCACCAACGACTT
>JAASFQ010001074.1:0-10484 GCA_023333845.1 Globisporangium polare | reverse complement strand
GTTGCTTGTTGGCTTGCTTGCTGGCGTGTTTTGCGTGGAAGGAAAGAAGCGAAGCGCAGGAACCAGATGTTGCTGCCGGTGTATAGTTGGTGTGTATAGTGACGTTGTGAGTGGTGTGCTGCGCAGGATCACACACGAGCAAGAGCAAGCTTGTTGGATGGCGGCATGCTCTCGTGCGGGTTCCTTGCTATACGGGATCGTGTATAACTGCTTGGCATGCTGGATGAGGTTCCTTCCATTTTTTCTGCTATAGAGAGGAAAGGAGGGTTGATCCGGATACACGTTGAAGTTGCTCTGGGCAGAAACAAAGATCTCGATGGCGAAAAAGCGATCTTGAACGAGGTTTTTTTGCTGTTGTTGTGTTCATAATGTGAAACCCCTTGCTTTTGTGCAATCCCCTTTCCGCAAGAACAGCGAACCAGCTTGCTCTGAACTTGTCCTCCGTTCCGTGGAAACGCGGTTCATGGGGTCCTTGCTCTCGAGAGCTTGCCTCGTTCCTTCCTGTACAAAATTTGAGATCACATTTTTTGCAGCGGGAGTGTTGGGTTCCCCTCGTCCGTGTTTGCGTTGTTGGGTTCCCTCTCGGGTTGCGCACGCCCACCAAGCCAGCAGCAAGACAGCAGCAAGCCAGCAACAAACTGTGCGAGCAACAAGTCTCAAACGGGCCACGCGCTGCAATTCTGAAAAGTGCTCGTGGCTTGTTTGGTTGTTGTGTGATCATTCCTTTGCAGCAAAATCACTTTTGGCTGCTTTCGAAAAGGTCGTTGCGGGCCGTTTCAGAGGCGCTGCCGGCCGCTCGTTTGCGGCATTTTACCAGAGACAAGTACCGTGCATGTCGTCATGTTGCAACGCGGCACCATCGAAGGACTCTCCCACAGTCGTCCGGTTGTCAACGGAGGGTGGCATTGGCGCGATCTTGAAGCGGCGCGCGAAAAGAAAAGTCGGGCGGCGGCGGGGGAACTTTTGGTGGGAGCGTTACATCCTTTGTTGATGACGGTCGCTTCAGGAACGAACCCGTTTTGCTCTGTTTTTTGAAAGGGGGTGGAAGAACGTGCGGCGCGCTTGGCTTGGCTTGCGTCTGCAGGGGCTGTTCCAGTGCGCAATTATGGCAATCGTGATCGCAAGAGGCCAAAGCAGCCACGACATGTATCCAACGCCAGCCACGATGTTGCTCGCAGGGTTCGCTCGTCGTCGTCTGCCACAACGACAAACAAAGCTCCAAGCAAAATGGTGACAGCTCCGTGTCCCTTCGTGCGGAAGGAATTAATTGGACGCGCTGTTTTGCTGCTGCTGACAACGAATCACACAAAAACTTTCATTCGCAGCAGCAGCCAGCCACTCGCAATATATATGGTCCGCCCCCGCCGAAACGACGCGGCTTCTTGCTGAGCTCGTTGACACCGCTATTGTTCCAGCCGGTCGAGCGAAAAATGAAGGGCGCGCACGAAATGCAGCTGCGCGACCTGTTTGGGGTTGCTGCATGCACGCAACTTTGCTCGGCTGCGTTGCTGGCGCAATTGCATGCAACTTGTTGGGTTTCTGAAAAGAACGAAGGTTCAAGCTGCCAGCGGCGTCACGTCATCTCCGCCGTTCCTCGAGCGAGAGACCACACTCGCCAGCGGATCGCAATTTCAGCAGCAGCGTTCGTCGCAGAGGAATACCCTGAGCGCCCGTGAAGCAGCAGCTGCCGCGCGAAGCGAACCTTGTCCACCGCGTGGCGCTCTCGACGTCCACGAAACGGAGTGGTTGGCGGCCATGGCCGACTGCCAGCAATGCCGTTATCCTGGCCGCGTTTGCTTGCGTTGCTCGTCACTCGCTGGCCCGGCTGCGGCGTTTAGTCTGAGCGCGCGCGCCGTTCCAACGTTTGTTCGGTTCCGCCGCCTCCCCATCATCAGCAGGCGTTGGGGGCGTGTGGCGATCTCCTTGCAGCGGTTGTCGGCGTCTACAGGCAGGAGCGTTTGTGTGACGATCTCCGTGGGGTTGTGGACAACAACCAGCAACTCGTTGCGTCGTGTCCGGGAAGTCGCTGGGGACACTGACGCTGCTCCATTGACGGATGAGCTCGAGCAAGTCGCTTTGAGCGTGATTGACGACACGCCACCTGTCCTATCTTGGGGGAGCGTGGTAGTCGACGTCAAGAGCGACGCGAGGCGCCTGGTGACGAAGAGCCGTTGCTGTTGCTCCCACTGTCGGAGGCTCTTCATTCACTCGCGCAGGCTGTAGAGCCGCGCTCGGAGGACACGCAGAGCGAGCGCCCTTCTCATGCGCGGTAGATGGGCATACTACTCCTAAGACAGCGGGGTGACAACAGGCAGAAGCTCGCACATCGGCATTCATAGATCAGTCGGCGCACCTCGTACCATCTTGCTCGGGTGGCCCTGTACCTTGTCGATGATCGCCAGTATGGTGGAGTACCTCTGCACCTGCCGCTGCATGAGCGAGCCCTCCTTGCTCTTCTGTGTACGCTGCTCGCTGATACGCATACTGTGCGGCCGCTTACGCATCACGTAGACACACAGCCTGCGGTTGCAAAAGCAAGGGCCGGACGGATCGTGAGCGCACTACACAACATGCAAAACGGCACTCAGAAACAAACAGCACGCCTCGCTGATTCGCTCACCTGCCGACGACTGCGTTCCTCTTGCAGCTGCGCCACATCGTCATTCCGATCCTGCGCGTCGCGATCAGCCGCGAGAGCTGGCGCCACCACCACCACCTTGCTCGCTGCGAGCGCGCCAGTCATTGCGCAATATGGCTCGAAGTGCTTTCGTGCATCCGACGGTGATCTTTGGCTGCTGCCACCGTCTTCAAAAGCTCACACGGTGTCCGAAGCAGAGACAGGTCATACTTATTTCCAGCCAATCCGAGTGTCTTCATTTGGGAGCGGTGACGAATTTCTTCCTGTTACATTATCTCCCGCCACTGAATTCGATGGTGTGGGCCACAGCAGGTTTCGACCGCATGCATTGCATGGATAAATTCGTTCGCGCCTCATTCGCGCAGGCAGGTTCAGGACCGACACGACGGAGGAAGCTTCGGGAAGCTTGTCTTCGCAACTTGTTGCTGTTAGATCTATTTTCACGAACGAAATCGGGCGATCTTGCACGAGGCAGGCTCGCAGGATCCAAGTCCCTCGCGACGACGCACACGTCAATGCCAACGAAACTCGAGCCAATGCGACCAGCAAGTGCCCACGCATGGACCAAAAGGAGTATCTGTGGATGACTCGAGCGCCAGGTCCGCTTATCTGGACATTCGCCCCCCTGCAGTCGAAGTCGATGAGTCTCGAGGCGTTCGACACCAGCACGTGAGGCAGGAGTTCGAGCAAACGTGTGACTTGTGGTGAACAAGCGCATTCATCACCCACCTGATGCCTCAGGCCGCGATGTCACCGGATGTCGACGCCGTGGCGGGCGGGACCTGAGTCAAGTCCGTTCAAAGTTGATCCAGCAACACCAGAACCACCACGAGGTCACGCGCAGTCACCAGGTCACCCGGAGTTTTCAGACAAAACTCACGCGTGTAGTGGGAAAGCGCGTGTGTACGAGCACCATATTCTTGAGGAACAAACGAGTGACTGCATGGGAAGAATTCCGCCCACGTGATCATTAGTGCCATGATCTCGAGGGTGTGATTTGCATCTCCAAGCCATACGGCTGAGAGTCCGTGCTGTCGACCACGGGCTCACTTTTGACAGCATATGCTTAGCAGCAGAGGTAAGCGAGACTTTGTGAGCTCACGTATCCGGATTGGGGCTTGTCGGTGATGCACTATTCAGAGCTCACCGCTGCTAAAGTGTGAACGAACAAGAGCGCGTCAACATCTTCTTCTTGTTTTGCTTCCTTGCTTGTTCAGAGCGTGTGATTGCCATTAAAACTTGAGCTTGTCAGCGGTTGCGTCACGTCTGCGTAGATCTTCGCCACCTCCTCGGGGGACACCGCGTCGCCCGTGTGCAAAGGATCACTGCTATGCGTCGGCGCTCGTCGCATGGGGAAGGCCTTGGACGCCAGCAGATGCAGCAGCCGCTCCTTCGCGAGCAGCTTGTCCACCAGCTTCTGCCGCTCACTAGCACCCAAACGCCCTGTGTCCGCAAACGCAGTTGTGGTGGTCGTGGGCGGCAGCTGGTTCTGGTGCGACGAGATCTCAGCGCGCACATCTTGTATACACTCCTTGAGCATGAGCTCGAGCTCCGTGCGGCTCTGCAGCTCCTGCTTGTAGGACGCGCGCACCTGCTGCAGGTTGCGCCTCTCCACCTCCAGCAGGCGCTTGAGGCGCTTGATGATCTCTTTGTAGCGGTTGTCAGCGTCAGGCAGCGTCGCCATGGACGGTGATGCGGCTGAGACCATGACGGCGGTGCTTGGGCGCATCATCATCATTGACGACACGCCGCCACCCATCCTCGGCAAAGCGCTAGTCGATGCCGAGATCGCTGTGCCCATTGACAAAGAGCTGTTGCCAGGCGTCTCCTCCTTCAGCTGGTCCAGCTCACGTTGCAGCGCCTCGTACTCGTTGCGCAGCCGCACGTTGTCCTTCTTGACACTCACGAGCTGCTTTACGAGGAACTCGCGGTCGTTCTCCTGGGTCGTGAACTGCGTCTTCAGTCGCTGATTCTCGCGCGTGAGGCTCTGATTGAGCCGGTCGAGGCGGTCTGCGAGCTCTTTTGTCCACTCCACCTCGGTCTCGAGCTGCTTGCTCTTCTCGATCCACGCCGACGCGCCGTCGTCCGTCTTGTTCTTCTCCGACTCGAGCTCCTCCTGCACGCTGTAGAGTCGTGCGCGGAAGGCGCGCAGCAGGTCCTTCTCTTGCTCTGATAGTTAAGCAGCAACAAAAGGTTCAGTTGCTTGAGCTCGGAGCAAATCCCCCATAGTAAATTAGCTGGCGCACCTTGCAGGATCTTGCTCGTGCGGTCTTGCACCTGGTCGACGCTCTCCATGATGCTGCGATGCATCTGCCGGATGTGGTCCAGACTCGCGTCCAACGACCCTTCCTTGCTCTTCTTTGCGCGCGAGTCGCTCAGCTGACCCTCGAGCTCGCTGATGCGCACTTTGTACTGGCGCTCGCGTCGGACATAGCTCTCCTGCTCTCAAGCATTATACCACCACCGCAGTACATGAGCACTCCATAAGAAATGAGCAGTCAGAGCCATGGAGATCTACGACACACTGAACTCACCTGCCGACGATTGAGCTCCTCATGTAGCTGGGCGACGACATCGCGCTGGTCCTGGGTGTCACCGTGCTCGTCGCGCTCGAACGAGATTGCCGAGTTCTGCTCGGACACAGCGCTGAGCCCCAGGATCTTGGCGCGGAACTTGGCTCCGCCTTCCTCGGGCGTACCCGGCTGGATCCATGCAGAGAAGCCACACAAACGTCAGCACGAGCAGCTCATAGAGTATGAGTGATAACGCATGGCCCTTTGACAGTACCTTCCGCACGAGGGGCTTCGCGAGCTTGACCTTGCTTGGCATCGAGAGACAGCCGCAGTCCCAGCCGTGTGGTGGTGCTCTTCCTTCAACTCGGCATGCACTTCGATCCTGTCATGCGCACTCGTGCTGGAGGCACTCCACCAAGAATAGATCCAACACGCTGCAAAAATAGCGCGAGCACGACGACAGGTTGAATCACACACGCTGCTGTGTGCATGAAGGGCGTGCTGCTCACAGCATGCCAGCGCTTCATAATGCACACGGACACGCGCATGCACATCGTTCCGCCATCCGTTTTGTTGTTGCCGATGGTTTCCATCCCAAAGATGCACGCAAGGCGGCATGCTCCCGCTGACTGTTGGCTGCTGCCCCCTTCTCCTGACTCAGAAACGAGACAGGTCGCATTTCAGCCAATCATCGCGCAGTACTTCTTCAGACGGTGACCAGTCGCCACTCTTGGGTTTCCCACTCTGCCACCGAACGCAGATCTTTCTCGCAGAACGATGGTGTGGACCCCACCAGGTTTCCTTTCCGCGACATGTTGAAGCATTCCGCATTCTTGCGCTTCAGCCAGCCAGCATTGCGCGCATCCAAGCAGATTCATTCATTCGCTCATTCACTCGCTTCGCACACGCAGAGCCACGTAGCATAGGCCGCGGTTCCATAGAGAAGCAGACGGACGAGTATGGAGAAGAAGCAGGCGACGGAGCACTCGCCGCTGCTGGGCGAGAGCGCGCTCTCGCTGCACGACGCGGCAGACGCGTCTCCGGCACGACACCATCGTCGTGATGGACGCCGTGGTGGCGGTCGCCTCGCGCATGCTGTCGCGTGGATCACGAGACGAGCACGGCGGTACAAGCGCGAGATCGTGTTGGCGGCGGTTGCGGCCGCGGTCGTCGCTGCGCTGCTGGCGTTTGCGCTCTTCCGGGATGAAACAACGCCATCGCCGGTGGTTGTTGGGACGATCGACGAAGAAGAGGTGCGATCTTTGGCTATATTTGCATCGATTTGGAGTGTGCGAGGCTTGTTTTGCGATGTTTGTTGAGCGGCGAGATACTGCAGGCCTTGCTAAAGATGCTTTATCGTTGTGTTGTTCGTAGTTCGACGCGATTGTGATCGGTGGTGGGCCAGCGGGGTCGGTCGTCTCGAAGCTGCTCTCGGATGACCCGTGGCGGAAGGTGCTGCTCATTGAGGCAGGCGGCGCGTCACAAGTCGAATTGGGCGGCAAGGTCCGGATTGAACTTCGTTGTTATGTCATGAATGGGTTTGCTTTCATGTCATGGGATGTTTGGTGCTTGGTGTCAAAGCTTTTGCGTGGGACAAGATGCTGATACTGTTGTGGCATCGTTGTCCTCGTCTATGTAAATTCGTTTGATACCTTGCAGGCGTCGATCGCGTCTGCTTTGAACGTGCGAGGACTCACGCCGTTTGACGTGCCGTTCTACTGGACCAACGTCGCGAATACGCCTCGGCTGCACTGGGACTATCCAGGGGTGAACGTTGCGAAGGCGCTCGGCGGATGTGGGATCCACAACGCAATGTTGTATGGTAAGCTTTCGTGACGCCACGCTCCCTTCGTTGCGAATCGTGTGTCATCTGTGGCTTATTTGCGCTTGTCGTCTCGTCTGTGTGTATGTGATTTGTCAGTTCGCGCACTGCCTCGGGACATGGATCGTTGGGCGATGAAGCACTGGACATGGGCCAAAGCGCTGGAAATCTACCTGCAGATGGAGGATTTCGACGGCGCGAACTCCACGTACCACAGCAAAAAGGGATTCGTGCGGACAAGTGAACCTGGAGTACGTGACCAACTGTCGGAAGAGTTCATTCAAGCCTGCGAGCAGTCTGGGCTTCCTCGCACCGCAGATTTCAATGCACCAGGCGGTCGTTATGGCGCTGGATACTATCACTTCAATACTCGCAACGGAGTGCGGGAAAGTGCTGCTCGCACATTTCTTGGCCCGCTCCTACAAGGTACCGAGCAGTCCCAGCAAGCCAACTTTCGCGTGTTGCTGAACACTGTCGTGTCGGTACGTGAAGCAAACGCTCTGTTAAACTTGAAGGTAGCTGGACTTGATGATGCATGCTTGCTAACTTCTCGGTTACACCCGGCAGAAAATCATCATCAACGACGCGAGTGAAGCTGAGGGAGTGGAGATTATCGGATCGGATGGCGTGCGCAAATCAATTCAGTTGTCCAAGCGAGGACAGGTTATTGTGACTGCTGGAGCTATCAACACGCCGAAAGTGCTGATGATGTCCGGGATCGGAGATGAAGCTGAGCTACAGCGACTCAACATCACGGTGAAGAAGCATTTGCCACGTGTCGGAATGAACTTGCAAGATCACCCCGTTCTTGGTGTCACGTTCGAGAGCTTGGCTCCTCTTGCTTTCGACTTGCAGTAAGTATTGTTGTGTAGATTGCATGGGGTGTCTGGAAGGTCACTAACCGATTTACTTGTCGTTGCTTTTGATTACAGATCCGAGATGGAAGTTTACTTCAAGGCAAAAGATGCGCACGCGAAGAATGCATCTAGCTACGGCATTCTAGGGTCAGCAGGAATTAGTGCAGGCGCGTTCCTTATCCCGCCTGGGTCTACGATTCCAGAGATCCAGCTCACCTTCTTTCCGCGCAAGTCAGAGCCTCATATCTCCAACAGCTCGGATCTGAATCACACTGCAGAGATTCTCTTCACTGTTGCGTTACTCACCCCAAAGGCCAGGAACCGAGTTATGCTGATCCCACGAAGCAACGAAAGCGGCGCCGAGCTGATCCCTCGAGTCGCATCTGAGGTGCCCGAAGTCGAGCAAGAGGAACACCTGCGCGGCGATGACGTATGGAAACTGTCGTGGGGTGTCGGCGTCGTTCGCGAAATCGCATCCGTTCTAGGTGAGTCACGCGTTCAGAAGTTTGGTGTGTATGAGCGGTGTTCTGACGATGCTGTTGCTACTTGTTTCAACTAGTGAAACGAGGACTGGCAGGAAAAGAAATCTCTCCTGGAGCAGAAATTCGTCAGTCTGAAGGTACAGCCTTGAGCCATATGTTCTCGCCTTTTTTGGTTGGGGCGTCAGGACTTACGAAATCTTGGTGGTTTGTAGAGTTGAACGCGTGGGTGCTTGGTGCAGTGTTCCGGAACTCTCATTGGGTGGGCAGTGCGTCAATGGCGAACTCGGAAGACGAAGGCGTCGTGGACAACAACTTGAGAGTATTTGGAGTGAAGAAACTTCGAGTTGCAGATGCGTCCGTGATTCCTGCGATCCCCAACGGCAATGTGCATTCTTCTGTGCTTATGGTTGCGTCGCATGCTGCCGAGCTGATTCGAGCGGACGAGAAGCTCACGGATCGGTAATTGAGGCGCGTTTGCTCGAAGTGTGTCTGTAAGTTGGTGAGAACTGCATTTACGTCTTCAATACCGATACTCCGGTGGCTAGTTCAACAAGGTTGTTTCCTCAAAACAACTTGCTGGGTGTGCTGCGGCACTAACTTTGTGTATTTTATGATCAAGTGGAACAAGATTTCAGATGGGAGGTCGATGCTCAAGAGCCGATGCCTCGGGGTTAAGAACTTGATGACTTCCCGAGAGAAGTCGCCAAATGCCTTTGGTCTCTCTGTCGCATTTTCGAACTGTCAAGGTGCAAAGTGCATCTATTCTTGTGGATAGTTTCAGGTCAGCGACGCGTATTGATAACCATGGGATGCGATCGAGCAAGCCGGGCGATGTTGATGCCCGTCGTGAGGCACACTTCCGTAAAGCGGGCGTGGTCGAGTGAAGGCGGAGTCCAAGATGGTCAAAGATGGAGACGTGTATCCCGCGACCCTTGTGCCACAGCCTGCGCTACGTGCAGCCGAGCTGCAGTATGAAACGATCATGAAGAACGCTCGCCCGTACCTGCAGCGTCGGGACTTGGCGTCCTACGATGAAGTTCCGCTCTACTTTGCGTGGGAAAGACTGTACGCAACAGCGAACGCGAACCTCAGCATCGACTTTATCGGCGAGAATCAGCTGGAGTTTTCGCAGCGCAAGGAATCCCGGCTAGCCCCACGTCGCGGTGTGATGCCTTCTTCTACCTCTTTCGATGGGAAGAATCGTCGATCTGCCAGCGCTTCGTCATATTTGCGCTCAGCACCTTCACCATCGGTGGTTCGACTCATGGCGCACCGCTACCGCCAGGAAGCTGCACAGATGAGATCAGCGCGTGCGACAACCAGGCCAGCGTCGTCAGTGACTGAACGAGCTGGACAGAAAGAAAGGAAGAAGCGACGCAAGCGTCGGAGCAAGGCGATCCTGGACGAGATCGAAGAAGAGCTCAAGCGAGACAAATCCGCTCTTATCTCCAGTCGAGGCGACTCAGATTCAGCTGCAGAAGACGAGCTCAGCCACCCAAGCTTGTTCTCCAGTGACGCAAGCGATGGAGAAAACCCGCTTCATGGTGAATCGAAGGAGCACAGATCGTCAAACACCAGCACATCCAAAAATGGTGGTTCACGGTCCGCGGCGATACGACCTTCAGATACCCTGAAGCCCTCAGCATTGCTCAGATTGAACCTGTCGCCGGTAAAGAAGAACAGATCGTTTGCAGCAAGCGGGGAAGGCTACTTCAAGCAGTATCCAATCAACGTCTTCAATGTCGTCGGCGAAGGACCAGTACCGACCACTTCCAGCGCTACGATCGATGACAAGATCGACTTTACCGACCAGGTGGGTTCGACCAAAACGCCCATGAAGAAGTTGTTTGCAGCCTCCCAAAGCGCACGAAATGAAATCCGGGCGCCAGAGTTTTCACCCGCACATTCAAGAAGATCGAAATCATCATCTAGAAAGAACAAACCATACATCGAGATGAACACAATCGACGACACCATGAACAGCTCATTCTACGACGATCACTCCGTATTCTCAGAAGACGGACGCCTTGACTCGCAGCAGCAGCAACCAGTGTCGCAGCTCCGGGCGTCGTCGACTCGGAAGCCCAGTGCGGTCAGCTCCAGCGGCCACTTTGACCTCGACGAAGATGAAGACGACGACGGGGACGAGCAAGACGACGGCGCGGTGCCAGT
>JAASFQ010001073.1:0-10508 GCA_023333845.1 Globisporangium polare | reverse complement strand
CTTTCGACAATGACAGCAGCAGCTCCACCTCACTTCTTCGAGCGCGTGCTCGACCATCAGGCTTCGCTGGCGCTGCTTGAGACGCCGCCTGACAGCGCTACTGGCGGCCACCACCACCAGTGGAAGTACGCGGAGCTGCTCGCGCAAGCTCTCGTGCTCCGCGACGAGCTGCTCGTGAAGCTCAAAGACCAAAGCCGTGACGACAACAACCAGCCACGCATCGCGTACCTCGGCGAGCGCGGGGCGTCCTACGTTGTCATCCAGTGGGCGGTTTGGCTCGCAGGCGCCATCGCAGTGCCGCTGCACTATCGCCACCCAGTGGACGAGCTCGAGTACATCCTCTCGGACTCGGGATCGGCGTTGTTGGTCGCAAGTGAGTCATTCACCACATCGCATCTGGGGGATTTCCTCGCGGCGTTGCCATCCAGCTCAGTCGGGATTCCAGTCCACATCCATGCGCGAATGACGCCGCTAGCTGACGCTGAGTCCAAGACGCAGCTTTCACTCAAGGAAGCCGAGGCGATTCGCCAGTGGCTGCAGACGCCAGATCTCCAGTCCACCGGCGCGCACATTGTGTACACGAGCGGCACGACGGGGCGTCCCAAGGGCGTGGTCACGACGCACAGCGGCCTCACTGCGCAGATCCACGACGTCGTCTCGGCATGGGGGATGTCTTCCAGCGACCATCTGCTTAACTTCTTGCCGCTGCACCACATCCATGGCGTGCTCAACAACCTGCTCTGCGTGCACTATGCTGGCGGGTCGCTCGAGTTCCTGCCGGCCGCGAAGCCTCAGCTGATCTGGTCGAAGCTCAGCAAGTCGCTCGATTCTCCCAGGCCAGTGACGATGCTCATGGCTGTCCCAACCGTGTACATGCTGCTGCTTGAGGAGATGGAGCGCGCTCAGCTTGAAGCCTCTGACGGCAAGCAGCCAGCCTTTTCGACCGAGAAAGCGATTCAGGCAGCGCGCAGTCTTCGGGTCGCCATCAGCGGGTCTATGGCGTGTCCAGTGTCCATTCTCGACCGCTGGCAACAGCTGACGGATCAGCGCCTTTTGGAGCGATACGGCATGACGGAACTCGGGATGGCGCTGACCAACCCTCTCCACGGCGAGCGCCACTTCGGCTACGTCGGAAAGCCTTTCCCGAGTGTGTCTGTGCGACTGGTCGACCCTGAGACGAACGAAGAAATCGACTTGAGCTCGGAGCTGGAGGGCGAACTGCGTGTGAAAGGCCCGACCGTGTTCAAGGAGTACTGGAAGAAGCCCGAAGCCACTGCGAAGGAATTTGACGAAGACGGCTGGTTCAAGACTGGGGACATCGCGCAATTCAGCAATGAGCGACAGAGCTTCCGAATTCGTGGGCGAACGAGCGCGGACATCATCAAAAGCGCCGGGTACAAGATCTCAGCACTCGACATCGAACGCGTCTTGCTGACCCACCCTCAGATTCACGAGTGCGCGGTTTTTGGAATACCAGATGAAAAGTGGGGTCAGATTGTCGCCGGACTGATCCGCGCGTCGTCGCCTTCGCTCGAGACGCCTGACCAGTTTTCACCTCCGCTGGTCGAGTTCTTGAAGTCCCATCTTGCGGACTACGCGGTTCCACGGAAGTATTTCTTTGCGTCCGAGATCCCGAAGAACGCCATGGGCAAGGTGAACAAGAAGTCTCTCGCAGCTGAGTTCCAGAAAGAATAATCATCAGCTCAGCAACAGTAGAGTGGTCGACTTCAAGCAAGGCTCTATCCATCCTATATCGGATGCGACGGAGCAACGATCAGCTCGAAGCTTCGCTTGCGCTTGCTTCCGCTTGCAGGCGGAGATGCTCGTTCGGGTGTTCTGGCACCAGCTTCAGATCTGCCATTTAGCACATCAGATCAACAGTTTTGTTTTCTTTCGAGGCGTTGATGTGTTCGTACCTGATCATCTCGTCGATTTTGTAGCACTCGAGCACCGAGCAAAAGTAAATTGCAACGCTTGTCATTTCCTTGCTGGTGCAGGTGTCTTTTGATCTGCTTGGTGGCTGGTTCAAGATCTCGGGTGGATGTTGAGATCTCACAGCCTTGAAAATCGTTTCTGTCCTTGAAGCCATCGTCCACGACATTGGCTGTGTGCGCGAATGGAAGTCTGGAACTCTTTTGTCAGCCGTCGTATTCTCTGTGCCATGATTAGCGGGTCAGTAGAATACTAGACTATCTTTCCATCATACAGGTTCAGGAGACACGTACTCTCCTCGAGGACGTGGCTCGTCGCGCTTGACTTTTCTCCACGTCGATGACTGTCGATCTTGCTTCCAATGGTATCCGGCTTCAGGTCTGCAAGAGAGAACACAAAGTATTTACAACATCTCTCACATCTTCACCCACAAAAGATCTCTTTGAAGCGACAACTCACTTTCACTGCTCAACGTTGCCTTTAGCTCAGGCGAGGTGCTGAATGGAAAGACAAGGCTGTTGGCGATGCTGCTAGGAGGAGTCAGTCGCATGTCGGCGCGGCTTTCGTGTTGCAGCTGGAAGAGTTGCCTTTGCCAGTTCATTGGTGGACAGCTCCAGACAATGCTGTCCTGAGAAGAAGCTGAGCTGCTGCTGTTTGAATCGAGGGCTCGACCTTGATTAGCTGCTCCGAGCTGAAAACAAATCGTGAGAAGTGTGTTAGAGCGAGATGTCCACAGCGATGAGAACCCTTTACCAGGTTGTTGATTCCGGGCAAATTCGTTGGAGACTTCCGCCACGTAGTGACAGCTGAAATGCTGCATTTAGGCTCGGCGTTTCTGTGATGCTGGCTCGAAGGTACGCCAGGTGCAGCTTGTCGACTGCACTCCTCTTCTAAAAGGCTAGCTTGTGTCATTCTGAGCAGAAGCGCGCAAAGTTAGTTTTTGACAGAGTCTGCTTAAGAACAATGCAACTTACAGCTTCGTTTCACGTCGTGATGAGCGACTGGCGGCTGACCCCAAGTGAATCCTCTGACCAACGGAGCTGCCGCCAGATTCCTCGCTCGAAAGCTCTTCTCCGAGAAAGCCGCGTTTGCTTCGTGCTCTATCGCTGGGCAAGCCTGCCGAAGTGTTCACTGGCTAAAAGAAGACGTCGACGTGGTGAGAATGAGACATCAAGTAACTTCATGTCCAAGACTCGAGAAAGACGCCGCACCGAATCAGGCAAGAAATTGGATTCGCTTTGATATCTTGCACCGCCGTTGCTGAAGCGATCATCATCTGCGTTGTCGTGATGCGCTGTTGCGTTGAGCTTGAACATCTCAAAATGTGACGTCTTCCTGCGCTTGCTCTGACTGACTGGTGCATTGCGATCGATCGGAGCTGGCTGTACACAGTAGAGTTGAGTGCATTGCATTCACTGTCAGAGACGTTGAACATCTAACGTACTGCTTGGTCTGCTACCTCTCTCGTCTCGACACTTTGCTTGAGCTGTGACATCTGTTCCCCATCACTACACAACAAAGGAGAGTGAGTATCTTCAGGTGAACGAAAGCCTGCTATCACGTACCCGAGGAGCAGAATCTCGTTGTCGGGAAGTAAGCGCTGCCGTGCTGGCGGCCGAACAAGAGTTCTGCAGTCTCGATCCAGACGTTTGTGTTTACTTGGCTTGACTGGCGTGAAGATGCACCTCCCACTAGCGCTTTCCTGCACTTTTACTTGATATGGTGCATCCTTTTGATCCACTCGAGCCGTGACAGAGCTGCTTTCACTTTTTCCAGGTTGCTGAATCGCGCGATTCTGCTTCACTCGCTCCTTTGTTTCAATTCTCTCCGAGGTGCGACTTCGCCCAAGCTCCAGCATTTGGATATCTGCACACATGATGTGTCAATCTCAGAAGAGCGCGATTCCTTATCATATCAACCAAGTCTACCTAGCATACCCTCCGATTCATCCGCGTCGTTCACGGGCAGCATGTACCACGGCGTTTCTCCAGCTGCATGCTCTTCGCCTCCGCCACAAACACCTCGGCGGCTTGGTACGCGCAGTGCTGGTGGGAGTGGC
Source organism: Globisporangium polare (assembly GCA_023333845.1). Taxonomy (NCBI): domain Eukaryota; phylum Oomycota; class Peronosporomycetes; order Pythiales; family Pythiaceae; genus Globisporangium; species Globisporangium polare. Next base: position 6,517 of record JAASFQ010001073.1, on the reverse strand, counting down.
CGCTGAGGCTGAGCAGTGAGACTTGTCTGCTGTTGCTGAGACTGCATGCGGCGGCGCTCGCTCTCGCGCTGGACGTGCGCCGGGAGCTGCATCTGCAGACGCTTCTTTCGCGCGTGGCGGGTGCCCAGCGCGCGGTGGCGGCCGCTCGTCATCCAGTTCATCGCCGCGGTGTTGGTCTCTCTCTCTCTTAGTATTGTTGCGGTGTGCGGCTCGCGTCAGAATGCGGAATGAGAACTGAATTGAGCGAGGTCACTTCAACTTGCGCACGAAGGAGTGACAGTCGCAAAAGTTGCATCTGGAAAGAGTGACGTCAAGCCGTGCGGTCTCTGTCAACTGGTGTTTAAGTGACATCGATACCTTAGTGACATTGGGCGGACATGGGCTGGGATGCTCACTTCAGAAAGCACGACGGAACTGAAAATTGGCGCCGTGATTCGAATTCCGCTGCGCGCGCATCGCGTTGAGTGGCCACGAATTCCTAGCTGGCATGGTGCATCATTTGAAGACGTGGCAGCATGCATAAAGTGAACTGTGAGGGCATAAACTACGGTGTATTTAAATCAAATGCGCTTGAACAGTGCACGTGGACGGATAAAATGCGCGCGAAGCGTCACTCAATCTATCGTGTGCGTCTCACTAACGACCAATGCAGCGATTCATGCGCTATTCGCTCGGTTTTGCACAGATTGTCAGCGGGAGCGGAGCGCGTCTATTCGTCGGCCTTGCGCTTCTTGGCCGATGGCTCGTCGAGCGTCTCAAAGTACTTGAGCGAGTCGGTCGGGTTCGCGGTCATGCCCTTCTTGCCCTTCTTCCAGCCAGCAGGGCACACCTCACCGTGCTCTTCGTTGTACTGGAACGCCTCGATCAGACGCAGCACTTCGTCGACGTTGCGGCCAATCGGCAAGTCGTTGATCGTGATCTGACGCAGGATGCCTTCCTTGTCGATGATGAACAGGCCGCGGAACGCGACGCCGATGTCGCCTTCGCCGTCCTGCACGAGCACTTCGTACTTGGTCGCGAGGTCCTTACTAATGTCGCCGATGAGCGGGATGTTCATGGGGCCGAGACCGCCCTTCTTGCGCGGGGTGTTGATCCACGCCAAGTGCGAGAACTTGGAGTCGATCGAGCAGCCGATCACCTCGACGTCGAGCTTCTTGAAGTCGTCGATGCGGTCGCTGAACGCGCAGATCTCGGTCGGGCACACGAACGTGAAGTCGAGTGGGTAGAAGAAGAGCACGACGTACTTGCCCTTGTAGTCCGAGAGCGAGATGGTCTTGAACTCGCCGTCGACGACGGCTTCGGCGGTGAACGCTGGGGCAGGGCGGCGGATCGTGAGCACCATGTTGCTTGTTGTTGCTAGTGGCAGGCGACTGGACAGGAAGGGGGAGGCGGCAGCGACGCGTGTGTGTGTGCGTGCGGACGGAAGCAAATCTTCAACTGGCTGCTATCGAGCGGCGCGCAAGCGGACTCGTCGCCACCAACGAGGGGCTGCGTGTCCGACCGTCGCTTCGGCATCGTTGAACTCGTGTTTGGTTTTTGGCGGGAATGATCCCCTCTGAAACGCGATAAGGTGTAAATATTCGAGTTGGAGAGGCGGAGTGGCGTAATTACGGTCGGCGAGATGGGTTCTTACAGAACACTGAGGCTGGACCTTTCGCAAGCTGCATACATCGAGAATACATCCTCCTCCATCGAAAAGATAAAAGCGAGGAGACAGATGGCTATAGGTTTTGAAACGGCCTGCATCTCGTCTTGACTACTGTATATGTGGAGTTGCCTCCATGTAATTGGCTTTGGCTTTTGCTCCCAAAAAAAGGCTGCATCGTGACAAAAGCGAGAACACACACACACAGGAGAGAAGAAGCGGCGCGGAAGGCAAGAACGAGGAGCTCAAGCGGAACGCAGCAGCGGCGGTCTCGAAGCGCCTTCATCACCAGCATCAGCACCACCGGCGACACGAAGAGCTACTCAGACGTAGTCATCAGCACGCGTGTCTAGTAGTTCGCATCTCTCAACCAAGCAGACGAAGAAACGAAGAGCGAAACGAGGAGCCACCATGTCGTACAACTTCTACTCGCTGGTGTCGTCGATCAAGGACAAGGTGCGTGTCCGTGACGTGGTAATCAGTGTGAAGATCAACACATCTGGCAATGTTATACTAGCTGCCGTTGTGAGTGGGCATTGCGAACGTGATATTGATGGTTTGCGTGTCCATTTAAATTGGTTTGTGCTGTGCAGTCGACGCAGGCGATGGCGACTTTGAGCTCCGACCTGAAGGATTTCACTGCCATTATCCAAGAGGTGAGCACAATGAGCTGTCGCGATAGCGATCCATGCCAGTGGTTCTGTTCTGTCCTTACTTGGTGGCTGGGTCACTCACTGTCACATGTTTGCTGGTTAGGATGTCGCGGAAGTTGCCACGACTGTGCGCAAGACCGTCCAGGAGAAGAGCGAAGCCATGCGTCAGCGAACGGAGAGCGATGCCATGAAATCCGAGCAGGAAGAACACGCTGAGGAAGAGGGGGAGCCAGCCAACAGTGACGATGATGACCAGACGGAAGGCAAGCCGCGTGCGGTGAGCACTGCGTCGTCTACTATGAGCGGCGACCACCCGTCCGAGCAACAAGTCTCCAGTGGTGCCAGCACGATCAACTCGATCTTCTCATCGATCGGTGGATACACGCTTGAGACGTCTTTTGGCAAGCTGAACTTTGGCGAAGTCGGCTCGAAGCTTCTGCACACTGCGGACGAGCTGCTGGGCTCGCTCGCTGGCGAGCACGAGAGCACAGAGGACGACGAGGACAACGAGAATGCGCTGGCGGCGCGACGATTCCGACTGTTGGCGCTGCAAGAAGACTCGGAGACGTACGTGGAGCCACCTCTCGACGCTGAGACGTTTGCAAAGTGGAAGGCTGCGACCCCAAGCGTCGAGCTCGAAGCCGTGAAGGCCGAGGTGGTCGAGCACTACCCTGCGGTCGTGGAGAAGTTCTCGGAGCTGGTGCCGTCGGTGGTCGAGGCGGACGACTTCTGGGCGCACTACATCTACAAGGCGTCGCTGCTCGCTGCCCAAGAACAACGCGGTGCCGATTTGCTGGAGCACGGTGAGTACAGAGCTATGCGTTTCCTGCTAGTAAGTGTCCTGGTGTGTGAGACTAACGCTTTGTTGTTGTGACAGCCCTGAATGATAGTGAAGAGGAGATCGGGTGGGATGTGGACTCACCTCGAAATGACGACACTGGGCGCAAGACTGGGTCGTTTTTCACTGAAGAAGAGACGAAGGAAGACCACCACGACCAGTCAAGTGAGCCAGCTGCTGCTGCTGCGAGCTTGCAGACTCCAGTGAAGCCTGACTCGTCGTCGAGCGACGGCGAGAGCTGGATCGAGTTGGATGAGCGCAAGGACCAGCAAGCGCCGCTGTCGTCTTCGTCGGTGGCATCATCCGTCCAAGAGCCAAAGTCGACGACCGCAGTCGCGTCTGCTCTGAACGAGACGACGACTGCTGCTGCTGCTGCATCGGGCGATGACGAAGAGGAACTGGACTGGGGTGACGACGATCTGATCCCAGAGGAGGTGCTGAGCGGCGACGAAGCCAGCACAGCACAGAGTGCACCGGAGTTCCACGAGGAGCCGAAGAAGCGTGCTGGCGAGTGGGGCGAGTGGGACTAAGTTGTTTCCTAAAGCTGTGGTTGGTGCTGCTGTCTGGCTCCTTGAGGTCGCAATCGCTGAGTGGACAGTAGAACGAGCACGCACAGTCGTCTTTGATGTGTTGAACGCGGATCGAGTTCCTTGCGTAGGTAGGTATCATTTCCAGACCGCCTTTACGGCTTGTTCGTTGCATGAGGTCTTTTCAGGCGCAGAGAAGGCAACGAAAACGTGCAGAGCGAAGGCGCGCGAGCGAGGACAGTGCATATAACTTATTCTGTAAACGGAAGAAGAAATAGGTTTTCTCTATGGATGGCTGTGCTTCAGTATAATTATTTCGTTTTGCCTTCACAACATTTCGGAGAACGAGCGCAGCGCCACGGGTGGATGCAGTTCTGGGAGCTCGAGGCTAAAGTCTTCTTCGCCGTCGTCATCCTGCGTACTCTGGGCAGAGACACTAGTTCGACCCCTGTCGCTGAGCTGAGAGCTGCTCGTCGCTGGTTTCTGGTGGTGGTGGCGGAGCTGGAGCTTGGCAGCGCATGCAGAGGTCTTGTGCGCCTTCCAGCGCTTGCGCCAGAGCGCGAACTCGCGCTTGCAGCTCTCGACAAAATCCTCGTGGTTCATGGGCGTGTAGTTCTGCGGCTCGCAGATTGCATCCTAAAGAGAAAATGGCAACCATGTTAGACGCACGGTGACTGCGCCTTAACAGTGACAAATGAGCACCGACGAGCGTACTTTCATGGTCTCGAAGCAGTTCTTGTAGCCACCGTCGACGAGATACAGCTCCGGGTAAAAGAGCTCCGGGTACTTCTCGGCGTGGATCCAGCGGTCCAGGTTGCGCACGTGCCGGAGCCTACATGGACGTCACAAAAAGAAGTGGTTTGCATTAGCCTTAAGCTTTCAAAACTGGTTGCCAAATGCGAAATGCAGCGTACATTTTCGGCGCGCGGTTGGCTGAGAACTCGCAGTAGAAGACCAGCGCCGTGCGCTTGCAGACCTTGGACGGGTTCCAGAGGAACGCCTGCTCGACGCTCGCGGGGTCGCAGAGCGACTGGGCACCTCGCAGACAACCACCTTCGTGCTCGTACGAGAAACGGCAGTCAATGAGCGCATAGGACGCCAGCTGCGAGTCAAAGTCTCCATTCAGGAGCCTCGAGACCTGCACTACAGCGTCAATTGGTGCATATACCCAATGAGAAACGACGATGAGCCACGTACTGTCTGCGGTGAGATGACGCTCAGGTCGGGATGCGAAGTCGACCGGATCGTCGGCAGCACGAGCTGGTGTATCATTGCTTCATGCGGCTGAGCTGATGACGAAGACGAGGCTGAAGAAGAGATACTGCTGGGTGTTGAGGAGATGGACGACGACTTGCTGATGAACACCGAGTGGCTTGACATGGAGCGCGTGAACGACGGGTAGCTCGGTTGTACGAGCGATGCGAAGCCTTCAATATCGCTTGCTTGCTGCTGTTGTTGAGCACCGCTAAGAGTGGTCTGGTGCAGGCTGTGCTTCCACTTCTTTCGAATCAGCAGCGCCGACCCGTCCTCAGGGTCGTCGAACGCATTTCTCGTCGTCGCCACTGTCGTTGTTGTAGTTGAAAGCTCTACTCGCAGCCTTGTCGTGTGAAAATCGACCTCACGTGGTGGTGCTCGCTTGCAATCAAAGCTGATCAATGTGGCATCGACCTCTTGTTCATCGCTCTGCTTCTCCTGTTGCCGCTCGACCACTGCCTCGCTGCTATCTGGTGGCAAGGAATGCGAATTGGACACAATCGCTGGCTCACCATCACGACCTACACTTGACAAACCAGCAACACTGCCGTCGCTAAGACGGTTCTGCCCTGCATCTCCATCAGCTGTCGCGAATAATGCGCGTCGATTTCGCTTCAGAGATTTCGTTCGCAGTGCAGTCTCTGCCTCGCAACGAGGTTCTTCGACTGCTTGCTCCACTTCTTTCTCGTCGTCCCTGTCGTCGCCCTTATCCGCAGCTTCGTGTTCTTGCTCATCACCTGATACTATCGGTGCGGATGGCAGTGCGAGCGCGCAGTGTGTACTGACGGGTGGCGTCAGCAAGCTCTCCTTGATGACAGTGCTGGTGGCTCTTTCTTCCGCTGGTAACAACACCACTGCGTCGTTGGTATCGCGGTCGCCAGTGGGCTTGCCTTCTCCACATTCTCCACAGCTTCTGGGCACACCATTGGAGGACTCGCTCGTTGGATTTGTGGTCGCGAAATCCTTGTGCTGATCCTGATTGTGGTGACGAGCGGACTTGGACGTCACTTCTGCAGCTTCTGGTGATGTTGCGTCGCGCGTCATGCTCCTTACTAACACGTCTCGACAAGAACAGCAGCAGCGACGAGGAAAGCGAATGTCCGCGCAGCATCAGCTGATGGGCAGAGACAGCGCAGCAGATCCAAGCACACGAAGCACAAAAGCGACCGACAAATGGAGTCAAAAGTGGAGGGTTTCATTTTGGCGCCAAATGCATGTGGTACTGTTTTGTTGAAGGAAAGTGTTTTTTACTCAAAAATGTAAAAAAAAGGTTTTTCAGAGATGCAGGTTATCCACCCATTCGTTGCCCGCGTGAAGCTTCGCACACGACTTGCTGTGTGTGTGTCGAGTGCTTGGCAGTGAGTGGATCATTGAGTTGGTGTGTGTGTGCTGACTTGAGCTGCGGCTTTCGCGAACGATGCATACAAGCCGCGGTGTGTGTGTGTGTGCGTGTCTGCGTGCAGTGTCTGCGCGCTCTGATTTGCGTGGTCGTTGTATGTATGTGTGTGTGTTTGTGTTGTGTGTGTGTGTGTGTGTTGTGTGTTTGAGTGTGTATGTGTGTATATTTGTGTATGTGTGTGTGTTTGTGTACGTGTGTGTG
>JAASFQ010001072.1:0-10526 GCA_023333845.1 Globisporangium polare | reverse complement strand
CCAGCTCATGATGGACATGAGGCACGTCCCAGTGCTCGTCGGGACGAATGCAGTCTTCTCCGCGCTTCATGCTGCATTCTTGTGCGAGATGGTCGTCAAGTCGATGAGTCGACGCGCGCTCTTCTTCCACTCTCGCGCGTTCAAGTTGTCCGCAGCCTTCGCGAAGGTCAGGTCTCTCAGTGAGGTCGTTGTGAGCAATCACCGAGTCCTGGACTCGGTCGTCGCCGTCACCACCAATTCCCTTCGACACATTGAGACGACGGCGCCAAACGCGTGATGCGCTCGCTTGGCGCTGTCGGGTACTTTGGCGTCACAACGTTGCTCTCTATTCATTTTATATTCTGTCGCTCGATCACTCACTGGCTGCCTACTAGCGAGCTCCGACTCTTCTTGCGGTTGCCCAGCGCTGGAAGAGTGCTGCTCTTCTCCTGATCAGCGCTGTTCTCGTACGCGCGCACGTACTGCGCCTCGACGCGTTTCTCCTTCGTGCTCGTCAGCACGTACGCCACGTCATAGAAGAGCTCTTCCTTGCCACCGGACGCATCCGACGTCACTCTGTGCACGGCTCGGACCCGCGCGACGCCTCCTGGCTTGTTGCTGCCGACCCACTCGCGTGGCAGCACCATTACCACATCCTTCTCCTTGAATATACGGGTAGGATCCCAAGGGGTGATGTCTTGAGACGCCGCCCACTCGCTCTTCACGCCAGCTTCGCCTTCGCTGTCTTCATTGATGTCCAAGCGCCGCACACAGCTTCGCCCGCTCTCGTCCTTGTCGTCGTCGTCATCGTCATTGTCCATGTCGATCAATTCGTTACGCACTGCACTCTTGCGCTTGCGCTTTTTGTTAGTCTTGGAAGACGAAATCGCACCCGGATGCTCAGCTTTCTCTACGCGCGGGGTCTCGCGCCGGCCTTTCTTGCCGTGCGTGGCACGTTTCTTCTGCTTCTTGGCGACTCCACGTCCTGCTGTTGTCTCGCCTACTCCTCCGTGCTCAAACGCATTCTGCAGATGCTTCGGAAGTTCCACCTCGTGCGCCATCCCGGAGCTCTTCATGTGCTTCGGGCACCACGCCTGATAGTGCGGATCGCGAATTAGCAGCCCGTTGATGTACGCGCACGAGATGTGATACGCCAGCACGCATCGCTTGCTCGCACACTGAATCTTGCTCAGTCCCTTGCGCGTGTGGCAGATCGCGCACGACAGCGAGCGACGACCACTTGGGATGTCGGCAATGCCGTGGCACACTCCGTCTTTGAAGTACGTCTCGGGCGTGTACATGGCACACTGAGGGTGCACCACGTGTCCACACGACGTGGCAGCAAAGTCACCGCCGCTGAGCTCACAGAGATAGCAGATCTCGTCGCCTTCCTGCTTGATCTTGTTCACGAACAAGCCGCCGAAGCTGTCGTCTTCGTTCTCCTCATCCTCGTCATCGCTGCTGACTGGTTCCTTCACCTTGACCCGCTTCAGTGAGCGCGGGAATCCGGGGACATTAGGGTCGCTATCGTTCTCTTCGTCGCTATCTTCAAACTGCTCGTTGGCCGCCACAGTGTCATGATACATCTGTTCATAGTGCTTCCACTGGATGTCCTCCAAGTGGCGCTTGCGATACGCCTTCGTGGCGTATTCGCCCTCAATCTTGGACTTGATGGACGCGAACACCTCTTGGTTGCGGGTGAGCACAGCACCAAACTCTTGCTGCAACGTCTCCAGTTGGCTCTTGATCTCGTCTTCCTCGTCATTATCGCTCTCGTCTTCGTCCTCCAAGTCGTCCATGCCGTCACTTGTTCGCTCTTCGGCTGACAGGAGTGTCGGCTGAAAACTCGCCTTCACGATCGCATCTTCATCACCGAGCTTCACCTCAAAGTGTTTGTGGAGAAGCAGATCCTTGGGAGCAGGTGCGCTCTCGTCAGTCGACGTCTTGCGCTGTAGATGCACGTTTCCATTCTCGGTCGAGACCTGGAACGCAAACGTGCGTCGAGTCGGTGCTGATTGGTTTCGAGTCATAGCCAAAGCAGAGAGAGCAGCGATGAGCGTCTCGTCGTTGGACCGATCCACTTGAAGGCTGAGACGCATCTTTACCGGACTCGAGTCGCCCACTTCACCGTCAGTGTTGTTGCCCGTTTCGGCTGCTCCAGCGCTGCTACTCTCTTCCTTCGTCTCGTTTTCCTTGTCCAGATCCACCTTGCTGATGTACTTGCGCGCCACTTTCTTCTCGCCGCCGCCGAGCACGTACGCGATGTCGTACGTGAATCTCTTCTTTCCGTCTTCAAGCGTTGTCTCGTGAACTCTCCTCACGCGTCCTGCGCCACCAAGTTTGTTGATACCCGCCCACGTGCGCTTCGCAACCGTGACGACTGTCCCTACGTCGATGGGGGTATCCTCATCCACCTCATCTTCGTCTTTGAGAGTTTCTGCACTCACACCCATGAAAATGTCGGACGAGAGGAACTTCTTCTTCTGCTTTTGACCTTTTCGGAACTCCATGAGGTATTGAGGCAGGTACTCGCGCTTGGGCATCACCAACAGATCCTGCACTTGGTCGTACTCGGCATGATCACGACTGAAGCGGACGCCAACCATCGTCTCAATGGTGTTCTGGAGGTCCAGCAGCACGCGCTTGTTGATTTTGGAGAGGAAGAACGCGCCGTCCAGGGATCGCCAGAAGAGGTTCATCGCGATTTTGCCGTCGGAACGGAGGAAGAACCAGGGCCAATCGACGCTCAAGCCGTCCTCTTCGCCCGACTGTTTGCTCTTGCCAGTTAAAACAACGTCCTTCACTGGAGAGTTCGACGATACGCCAAAGAGGTCCTTTGCGACTCCAGAGGCGCTGACATCCGACTGCGCTTCTCTCCTCTGTTCAAACTGTTGTCTGCTTGTTGCAAACGGCGTAGGTGGGGCAATTGCTGGTGAGTTGCGGCGTTTTGTTCGAAACCAGCACTGGATTGGAGTCTGGAGGTTTGGGATATCCCTGTGGACATCTTCGAAGCTCAGATTCCGCAGTACCATGTGATTCATCGCAAAGACCTCGTCGCCATCCCGGATCACTCCTTTCTTCAGCGCTTCGACCACGATCTCATTCCCCGTCTTGACTCCATTGAGAAGTATTGAGGTACCGTGCGGCGCCGGCGCGCTCACGATCACCATACCCATCGGCTGACTCGGGATCAGGATCATCACGTATTCAAAGTCTTCGTCACCATCACCGTCTCGCAGTTCCTGTGGATAGTACGCTGGTACAAACACGCGGCTCTGGAGAACAGCCTGATCTCTTGTTGCTCCACTGCTGCTGCTATGCGCCGCAGCAGCACTTCGAGGCGCAAATGGAGGAACACCAGTGCCAGTTGTGTCAACCGATGGCTTGGCGAAACCGAACGACAGCTTGCTCTGGCGACTCTTCTTTGTATTCTTCGCACTTGCGTCGTCGAGTCTGATGACGTCACTCTCTGGTTTCAGTTGGCGCTTCCTGTTGCTGCCTGGCTTTTGCTCGTTCTTCAGCACTTTCAGAAACAAGACAGCATCTGAATTGCTGTCTGTGGGTGCAGAGCGGGGCGACTCGTCGTCTTCACTGTCGCTGGAGATGAGCACGTGCTCGTCCTTCTCCGTGCCGTCGTCCTCCCAGGAGTTTGCCCGCGCTTTCTTCTTCTCTTTGGCCAGTTGCTTGTCTTGTTTGGTCTGTTTCACCTTGTCCTGCTTTGTCGACGGAGTCTGTCGCTGTTGCTCTACCGTGGGGCTTGACGCTGGCACTGGAGCAGCCTCGAAATCCGAGTCGTCATCAACATTCAGGCCGTCCATGCTCAAGAATTTGCTCTGATGTGTGAGACATCCGCTTCCAAATTGTTGCTGAAATGAAGATCAACAAGGCAACAAGCTATTCAGTACGACACCACTGCTCCACCACAAACAGCATTCGATGTGATATCCGTACCTGCGCTTCGATGAACGCGAACCTGATCTTGTTCTTTAAAGCGCACAGCACGTGGTACGACACTGTGCACTTTCCGTAGGCGCACTGCGCACACGCAGCCTTGTCACTAGACCAACCAACACGATCGTTAGCCACAACAAACAACACATACTAAAAGACCATCCAGCGTTAGCCTACGTCTTCTTGCAGAAACAGCACCGGAGCTTTCGTCGTGCCTTCAGTTTTTCCTATCAAGCAAGCAGCATAGGTGAGCATTCGCCATCACGCAAGGGCACCGTCACGAATGCAATGGTCTTCTTGCACGTACCACGCCACAGATCACTTCGCCCTGACCCTTCCGCTGGACATAGAGCTCCGGAATGTACATGGAGCACGCCATGTGCATCCACGCGCCTTCGAAACTCGGCACCATCGCGCCGCTCTTGGTCAGACACACCACGCACATCAGCTCGTGCGTCGGCGTCACGTTCTTCTCGACGTCCTGCTCCTTCAAGTAGCGCGAGCACGGGTGGCAGTACCAGTCGCCCTCGGGCAGAAACGCCACGCGGTAGCACGTCTGGTGCACAGCGACACCGCAGAGCTCGCAGATCACGATCGGATCTCCCTCAAGCGAGTCGCCTTCGAAGCATACGCTGCACGGTAAGTCGTCCTCGATCTCGTGCGCCTGTTCGTTTGTGATGCTTACAGGTGCGCTCAGCTTCTGACTCGGTATCCACTGCTCTGGCTGTGGCTGCTGGCGAACTGGAGGAGCTACAGTGGGCTGGTCACGTGTTTTCTGTGGTGGAGCTGAAGTGGCCACAGGAACGTCCGCTGGTCGTACCGGCTTGGCGATCACCTTCTCCTGCTGCTGCATCGCCGCTGCAATCGGATTGGGAGGCACGGCTTTTGCGGCGAAAAGGGTTGAAGCGACACTGCTACTGGCGCTGGCCTGGAAAGCGCGCTGCGGCTTGTTGATACTGGTAACTGTGCTGCTGCTGCTGTGAGCCACCTTGTTGCTCGTCTGCTTATTGCTCTCGCGAGCAAAGATGGAGGCGAAGCTGGGCATGTCGTCCACGTTGAGCCTGGCATCGGCGTCCATCTCGAGCAGCATCTCCATCTCCTGCGTGAAGTGCTTGAGCGACGCGAGCAAGTAGAGCTCGCGCGAGCCCGAGTCCTCGACCTCGTCCTCGATCATGTGCACGAGCTCCGTGACGATGTCAAAGTGGTCGTGCTCGTCCTTGGCCATCACGAGGATCTCCTGCAGCTCGTCCACGCGTGCGCGCACCTGCGCGTCCTGGATCTGGAAATGGAAGAGCGAGTGCTGCTGCAGCCGCTCGAGCGACGCGGCCGAGAACTGCCGCGCGCCGGAAGACGTGTTCATGACGGTGAGCGGGGCGGCAGCGGGGCTCTGCTGCTACGTATAGTGTAGGTGCACAAGAGGAGGGGCCCCACGTGTGCTGCTGTTGCTGCGGCGCGATCGATCGAGAGAAAGATAGCAGGACAGTCGCTCGGACGGACGCTCTCGTCCTCTGCTCTTCCTCGTTTTCTGGCCGCCGTCGCGATGTGCAACGGAAACAATTGCGGGAGCGGTGAATGGGAAGTTCGCGCCAAAAAATACTCGTGGCGTGTACCGTAAGTGCTCCCTTATTCTGCAACATGTTCACAAAAGTACGACTTATGCGTGTTGTTGCTTGCTTGCAGCTCTTATTATGCAACGATCTTCATGAAGTTCGATTCGTGGGTGTCCAATAAAGTATGGATTGGTGTGAGCCACATCGCTTCCGTGGCTCACTTCAAGCACGACAATGGAGCTGGGAGCGGCGGCACAAACAACAGCGACGGATGGGAGGGCTGAACCGCGGCACATCCAGGAGCATCTGCAGAGCGACGTCGCTCGCTGGACGACCCGATGCACAGCGAGAAGGATAGAGCTGCAGTGGAGCAGGAATTGGGCGAGACAAAAACACTCTCGTGGTCGGCGCCGCCGTGAAGGCAGCAAGCGCGGTTATTGCACTTGTTCCTGGAGACAAACCCGACGCTCGTGCCCACCATCCTGATCTCCAGTCGCGACGGCGATGTGTCAACATGCTCTGGAAGGTTGCTGAGCGGGTTTGAGCCAAGCATTTTCACGAATTGCACAAGCCTCGACAATTTCAAAATGCACCTGTGTTGATTCCTGATCCCATTAACCTTGAGCTCCTTGCTACTGGCCTTGCTCTTGATCTCCTTGTCATCAATCTTCACTCCTACGAGAAAGAACGGGATCCGTAGCCTCTGTAGATACAAACAACGTCAACCTGCTCACGACGGAGGACGACGAGCACCTTACCTACCGATTATAAATGGTAGTCGATCCCCGCGTACTCCTCCGTGTCCTGACCGACCGACTGCGAGTTCGAGTGCTCAAGACTGCGCTGGCGCAGCACGTTGGACGACGACCGGCTTTCGGCGTAGTGCGAGTCGACGGACGAGAGGAAATGGTGGTCGGATGACGGCAGCGACCGGATCGACTGCACGTTGATCTGCGCCGTGTCGCGCGTGTCCATGTCCATGTGCGAGTTCTGCTGCGTGAAGAGGTCGAGCGTGTCTGTGCCGACGATGTCGTCGACGCCGAGGATCTCCGCCAGCTTGGCCTGGAAACGCACCTTGTAGAGCTTCGGCTGGATCGCCGACAGGCCGTTGCCATCCACGCCCTTAAATACAATCTTGAAGAACCGCTCCATGCGCTTCTTCAGCGTCCAGGTCTGCAGGATGTCGATCACGCCCAAGTGGTAGTACGCCGGCCCCACGACGGTGTTCGCCATGCGCATGCCCGAGCGCGGCAGCCGACGGCCCGACGACGCCACTGACGCGTTGCTCTCCGACCGCGTGTTGCGCAGCGGATCGCGCTGTCGCGACACCTTGCGCGTGCGGCTCAGGTTCACGTCGGCCGCGCTGGACTGCGACGACGCGCTCACGTGGTGGCGAGGGCGGTTTCCGCCGTTCGTGCTCGCTCCCAGGGCACCCGCCGCCGCTCCAACGCCGCCTGGCAGGCTGCCAACCTGCGACACACCTCGTGGGTCCAGCATCGATCTCTCCGTGAAAGGGTTGTAGCTCGGCTGAACTGGTTCGCCGTGGCGGGTGTTCACACCAATGTTCACTGGCGATGGGAGCGTGTCCTCGAAGCTCCCACCTTCGTCCACGACGTACTCGACCTCGTTGATTCCCATGAGCAGCGAGTAGTCCATGATACCGAACGAGCACAGCAAATCGCTGTCCGCACAGAGTTGCTTGTACAGCTGCATCGAAACGTCACGGTCGAGCTTGAGCTTCTGGGTCAAGTCCGAGTCCTTGAGCACGACGTTCGGCTCGTGGCCGCCGAGGCGCAGCGGACAACTGATGCTGTCAGGAGCCGAACTCTGGTAGATGTACTTGCCGTTGCAGTGGCGACACGTGACCTTCTTGCCGCGCTTCGGCAGATCGCCATGGCGGTTCACCCACGAGCCCTTGATGTCGTAGCGTGAGTGGATCACCTGGTCCGTGTCGAACAGATTCGCCATCACAATGAACGAGAACTGCTTCCCGTACAGCTCCAGGCAATGGCAGCCGTAAAAGCGCGTGAGCAGCGAGTTGGGCTTGGAGCACAGGTAGTCCGCATACTGCTGCGCGATGCTGCGCAGGAACGTCGTCTCCTCCTTGCTCGTACTCTTGACGATCAGCGAGCCATCGGCCGAGAAGAACATGAACGCGCCACTCGCACCTTCACTCAATCGCTCCTTCGCGGTCGCCGAGAGCGACTGCAGGTAGGCCTCGTTGTTGACGCCGAAGCGCTCGCGGATCTTCTTGAACGCGTGCGGCTCGTAGTCGTGGAACGTCTTGGTGCGCTCACCCGAGTGCTTGGACACACGCATGTTCTCGTCAAACGCCGCGGTGTCCTCCGAGTTCTGGCGCATGTAGTTATTGCCAGTCTGCAGGCTTCCGGTAAGGTTCTTGCTCTGAGGGAGTAGCGCGAGGTGCTGGATGCGCTGGGACGCTGGAAGGCGCTCGGCCGCCTGCACAGCCTGGATGATACCGGACGTGGTGTAGAAGAGCACTTCGCGACGCAGCGCCGCGTTCACCTGCGGGTTCAGGTCCACGTCAACCTCCTCGGGGTTGTCGGACAGACACTTGGTGAAGTGCGAGACGCGGAACTCGTTGAGCGCGAACCAGATCACGAGGTCGACGTAGCCTTTCCCGGCGATGAGGAAGTTGAGCAGCTCGCTGATGTTGTCCTTTTGCGACTTGTCGTTGCGCGAGAGGAACTTAATGTAGACGGCGCCGACGATGAGCCAGTAGAACGTCACGGCAAGCACGTTGAAGCGCGCGCGGTTGATCGACTGCACGCGCACGGCGTAGGTCTCAGGCATGCCCTCGCTCAGGCGCTTCCACGCCCAGAGCCACACGACAATGCTGCAGAAGAGGAAGAAGCCCATCCAGACGTAGAAGAAGACCCAGCTGATGATGTTGGCGCGCACGACCTTGTAGCTCTCGCCGGAGAAGTTCGAGATCACGAGCGTGTTTGGGTTGCACGTGTCCACGTTGCGGGTTGGGAGGTTCTTGAGCGCGTTCGTCCAGCAGACGCCCAGGTCCGAGTAGCCGGCCCAGTCGTCCACGTTCATGAGCAACAGGCCCATGAGCAGCCCCATGCCCCAGCAGAAGATGTGGAAGAACCGCGTGTTGCGCTTGAAGTCCGTGAACGGGTTCGTGAGACTCACGAGCAGGTTGAGTGTCATGCAGAAGAACCAGCACTCGGCGGCGATGAGCGAGAACTCGAAGAGTCCGGCGAAGACGTCGCACGTCGGGCCGGCGCCAGTGTGCTTCGAGCAGCCGCACTGCAGATTCTGGTCGTTACAGAGCGACGTGCAGTCAAAGAACAAGCAGCGCGCGAACTGCTGCGCGAGCAGCTGCAGCACGAAGAACGCGTCGGCGATCGTGCGCCAGAACACGAGCGGGTTCGGGTGCTGGCGGTAACTGGGCACGCTCACGTACGACAGGATCACGAAGAAGACCGAGAAGCTCGAGAGCACGGCGCCCCAGATGAGCCCCGGCGAGAGGTTCTTGTACTCGCTCGTGAGCGCGAACACGAGCGCGATGGCGAACGCGAAGAACATCACGAGCTGGAACCAGCGCGTGGACGACTGGAAGCACGTGCGCAGCGAGTCCGCGGGCGGGCCGCCGAGACCGCCGCGACTGCTGCTGTCCTGGAGTATGTTCACGTCCGGGTCCGTGCCGGTCTCCGACGAGCCCACGCCGAGGCTGCGCGACGACGACTTGGGGGACATGGGTCTTCCGCCGATGCCCATGGGTCCGCTGCTGGACAGCGGCATGCCGCTCACGTTACTGCGGAAGCCCGAGCGCGACGCGGGGTTGAACACGTTGCCGTTGCCGCCCGTGCGGCTGCGGTCCTCGTACATGCTGCGATCTCACACCACGCACGCACCACGCGTCTCTCTGTCTGGTAGTAGTAAGCGAGTGCGGTAGGCAGGCACCTGGCGTCTCGTAGCGTGCGGCGGGTGCTATAGAAGGGGAAGAAGGGCGCGTTCGAACTCTACTGCGGTTCTCGCTCGTCCTTCTCGCTCTCTTCCTTTCTCTTTGGCTCGTGCGTTCCTGTCGTCACTTGCTCTTTTGGAGTGGGCGGACGCGCGCATACTTTGTTCAAGATTAAAAGAAAGCGCCGCGCTCGAGGAGGAAAAGCCAAAGGCAAGGCGGACTGAATTTTTTCAAAGTCACCCGCACAGGAGGCCACTGTTGAGGGGAGGAAACGGCGAGAGAGCAATCAATCGCAGTGCCGGTATCATCAAACGGATACCGACGCAGTATCGGTACCGCGGATTCCAAAACCGACGTATTTCGCTGAAAAGCGACGGGGTTTCTATTTAATACAAAAACAAGCAGAAACTCGGCATTTCCTGGCCAGCTTCAGCTTCATCCTGGTCGCGACGGCGCTCAAGCTCCTGATCAGGGCTTTCGGCACCTCCGCGCACTTGCGCCCCCACGAGAACCCGCCGCCGCCAGCCAAGCCTCTTGAACGCCCTGCCCTCCTCTCGACCGACTCTGAACTCGAGGCTGACTCCACCTTCATTTGACCTGGAATTGTAATAAAACAAGCCTGGATGATTTCGTTTAAGGCAGTCTCGATTTGTGTCTTGTATTTGTGTCATTCCAGTCCGAAGCATTGCTGAAGAACCAGCTCATCCCCATCGGGCTCATACTTGGGCTCAGCAAGATGAGAGTCAAGTGCCTCCAACGCACGCGCTTGGATGAAGTGTATGCGTCTCCGACCCGCCACTATGCGATCAACTGTGTAGATCTGAACTACCACGCGACGAAAGCCCCGGAGCTCCAGTGTGTCGAAGCGATCCTCCAGAGGAACAACCAAGTTTACATGATCCCGCGGGTGGGGTTGATCAATATAGCGCGGGCGTTTGTAGCCAGTGATAAAGAAGACGTCGAGGTCCTGCGGCAGGTAATCGTCGCCGCGTTGGACCCCAATGCCAGCACGAGCTTAAGCGAGCAGCCGAGTGCTCCGCGGACTCTCAGCGTGCTATTCACGTCGCTTGGACTGCAACATGTGATGGCGCTTCGCTCGGCGCTTCGCT
>JAASFQ010001071.1:0-10548 GCA_023333845.1 Globisporangium polare | reverse complement strand
CCAAGCAGGACGCCAAGGCCCAGCCGGAGAAGAAGCCAGCTTCCCAAGCGCCAGCACAGAAGCAGGCGCCAGCAGCCAAGGAGGCCCCCGCAGCGCAAGACAACAAGAAGGCGGGTAACAAGAAGGGAGGCAAGAAGTAACCTTAGAATCCTCAGCCAACAGACCCGCCTAACGATTATGATAACAATGCGTTATTCCAACTTGAACCACTCCATCCGCACTTCGTCGCGTTCCTTGGTTACTTCACTCGTGGTATCCCACCGTAACCTCAATGTCACACCTTTGAAGGAGTTACACCTTCTGATATCGCGCAATTGTACCACCAATCGCGATTACCTGTCACTCGATCCAGGAGCTTGGCCTTATGTCACTATCCCACCCGCATTCCCACATTCCAGACTCTGACGTGGCACATAACAAGCGAAGAGCTCCTGACAAGCCATGGCCCCACCATCGCTTCGCCGCCCACGCGTCGCTGTCTTTATGCTCACTGTACTCGTCACGCTGACCAGCGTCATCACTATCTGTGCGCCCAGCGTCACCGCCGAGACGCTCTCGCCCGACGGGCTGCTCAGCAAGCTCGACAAGAACGAGCGCGTGATGCTCACGGCCGCGGACGGCTCGACGCGCGAGATCACGGTGGCCGAGATGGACCGCCTCGCCAAGCAGCAGCACGCGCAGCAGGTGAAGCTGCAGCGCGAGAAGAGCGACGTGACGGCTGGCAATAGTAACGGGGATGAGGACGCAGAGCAGAGTGAGAACACGCCCAAGCGCCAGACCGAGAGCCTCGCGGAGATCCAGAAGAAGAACCCGCAGTTCGCGACCAACATTGAGCTCTCGCGGCGCGCTTTTCAGGAGATCCAGCGCCACGGATACGCGCGCGGCTACGCATTCATGAGCTTCAGCGAGAAGGAGGACGCCAAGGCGACCAAGGACGCTAAAAAGAAGAAGAGCGAGGAGGGAAAGAAGAACGACAAGCGCGAGGACTACAAGGTGACGCTGCTGCTGCGCGCGATGCGCAAGGCGAGCGACCACACGGCCAGAACCGGCACGAGCGCGCAGAAGCGCGAGAGCGAGCCGCTCGGCGTGTCCTACGAGGTGCAGCTGCTGCTGGACGCACAAGGTACGCTTTGCTTGCCCAAGGCGTTGTTGTGAATCCATTCTGTTTCTGTTGCACATGTAACGACTGACGAATTGTTTCTGTGGTGTTATTTATAATGGCCTCGGTAGACCAGTTCTTCGTGCTGGCAGCCTGGGAGCTCGACGACAACGACGCGCGCGCCACGCGGCTATCGATTCAGCCGAGCGAGGCACTGCTCAAGAAGCAGCAGCGCGCCAAGGCCGCGACCACCAAGCGCTTCTTCCAGGAGGTGGACGTCGCCACGTGGATCCTCGTGGGCGGCGTCGCGCTCATCGGAGCGGGTCTGGTGGTCTTGTACACGGCGCAGAGGCCCAGCGCCGTGCTCAAGAAGCGCCGCAACTCGGCCGACAACTGGGAGCTCGTGACGGAGACGAAGAAGAAGAGATAGGCTCTGGTGACGAGTGCGCGCATGAGGCTGCCGAAGTGAACGAGCAGCTAGCTAGGCTCACGAGATTGGATTCTCTCTACACCACCGAAGGTCATCAAGCACGAATCTGTGTTCCTGCATTCGTTTTTCATATTTTTGTTTGTATTTATGTTCGCTTTTTGGTTCGAGCTATCGACCACCAAGGCTGCTTGCCTGCGTGCCAACCTCACATCCACACCTTGACGAACCAACTTTCTCCATAGGCGAACGGACAATGAAGGGCGAACGACACGTCACGCACGCACACAAGCCCAACATCGCATGCGTCGCTAATCTCTGGACTCCAGCTCAGCGTCAGCCAGTTCAGAGCCCTCGGGTAACTCCTCTTCTTCTTCTGGTCTCGGCGGTGGTTCTCGCCCAGCTCTCTCCGTCGTCGTCCTTGCTCTCTCTCTCTGTTGTATATTGTCACATCTTGGTCCACTCACTCATTTCTCTTTCTCTCTCCCCCACTCACTCGTTCCCCTTCGCTTCATAGATTGTCGCCTCAGCCGTTCGGTTCGCTTGTGTCGCTCGGTCTCGGCTGACTGTGGTCGGCTCTTATAAATTCGGGTGGTGGAGGTTGTGGTGCGGCACGCCGTTCTGTAAATACGAGTCCTCCGTGTACGTGAAGCCCTTGAAGAGCTCCGAGTTGCTGTAGCTCCCGTACACGGATGAGCCGCTGCCGCCCGGTCGTCTCCCCATGGCGATGCCGCGCGCGTGGTTGTCCGGGCTCACGACGGGCATCTCCGTGAACTCGCGGTCGAACTGGGACGTGTCCTCGGCGCTCGAGAACGTCGGGCGCCACGGGACAGGCACCTGGCCGAGCGCGAGCGCGTCCCACTGGATCTCGGCGAAGAACGCGTGGTTCTTGATCTCCCCGGCGTCGTCGGGGCCAGTGCCCAGGCGCTTGGTCGGGTCGCGCTCAAGCAGCTTCGACAACAAATCCTTCGCCTGTACGGACAGGTACTTTGGGAACGTGAGGTCGCCCTTGCGGATCTTCTCGAAGAGGCGGTCACGGTCGCGGCAGTAGAACGGCGGCAGACCGGTCAGCATCTCGTACAGGAGCGCGCCAAGCGACCACCAGTCGACCGCGCGGCCGTGGCCTGACCGGTTCAGGATCTCCGGCGCGAGGTACTCGGGCGTGCCGCAGAACGAGTTCGCACCGGAAAAGTCATCCTGGATGCCCTCCTTCGAGAGCCCAAAGTCCGTGAGGCGGATGTGGCCGTTCTCGTCCAGCAGCACGTTCTCCGGCTTGAGGTCGCGGTAGATGATGTCCAAGTTGTGCACGTACTCGATCGCGAGCGTGATCTCGGCCGCGTAGAAGCGCGCGCGCGGCTCCGGGAAGCGCTGCACCTTGCCCAGGTGGAAGAAGAGCTCGCCGCCGGCGCAGTAGTCGAGCACAAAGTACAGCTTGTCCGACGTCTGGAACGCGTAGTTGAGCCCGACGATGAACGGGTGGCGCACGTACCCGAGCACGTGGCGCTCCGTGCGCGTGTGCTCCACCTGGTTGCGCTTGATGATGTTCTCCTTGCGCAGCACCTTCATGGCGAAGATCGCGCCGTTGTCCTTCTTGCGAACGAGCAGCACCTTGCCGAACGAGCCCTTGCCGATCACCTTGATCATCGTGAAGTCGTCCAGCTGCACCTTCTCCTTCTTGGGCGCGTGCTGGTGCTGGTGGCCGTGGAACGGCTGGATGACGCCGGCCGCGAGGTCGGTGTTGTAGTCGAACGTGAACATCTACAGAGGACAGAAAAGGAAATTGTCCACCAGTGCAAGACATACACAGCAATCAACAAGTTTGTGTGAGACAAAACAAACTAGTGCACGCTGTTTGTTTTGCTTGCGTACATCGTCGTCGCGCATGTCGTCGTGCGAGCGCGAGTCGTCGTCCGCCGATTCAAACATGTCGTCCATCTGCACACAACAACGACAACAACGACAGCATGCAAGAAACGTTAGCACAAACGCAATACAACAACTGCGCGAATGGCAAGCATTTGTTTTGCACACGTACATCGAGTTCGCCAATGTTGTTGCGCCCGCCGTGTGCTGCTGCGTTTTGCTGCAGGCCCGGGGGAGGGATCTACCGAAACCAAGCAAGCAAGCGAACAACAATCAGCACTTGTTCCCAAACAAAGCAAGCAAGCACAGCTGGTGGGACAACGACGTACATTGGCTTCGGCGCTCACAAAGTCGATGAACACGTGCGACGTGTAGATCGGGTGGTGGTGCAGCAGCTGGATGATCCACATCGAGAGCTCGACGCGCGCGCGCTCGACGCTCTCGGGGCTGCGCGCGTCGAACGTCTTTGGCGGGCATTGCGGGATGCCGGCGAACATCATGAGCAGCTGCGATTGTTGTGAGTTTGCGCAACAAGCAAATGTGTAAATGTGAGCAAGCCACACAGCGCAATGCAGTCACATGCAACTCAAAGACGCGCACATACCTGTGTGCTGAGGCGCATGAAGCTGTCGTATCGTCTGTACACCGTCCAGCTATTGCTGCCGCCCTGCTGCACGCTCACGTAAAACACCTACCGCAAGCAAGTTGTGCGCAAGTGAGCAAAACAAGTCGCGCCCGCCACCACACAACTGCGCGACATCCACCAGTCACGAAGCAAGCGAAGCGCTCCAGACACGTACCACATTGTCGGGCGAGTGCGAGTCGCGCAGGAGGCCGTAGCCCGTCACGAAGACGCTGATCGTCGCCATCGTCTTTTGTCTTCCTCGTCTGGACTCTCTCACTCGTCAGCCAGCCTCTCGCTCACGCGTGGAGGCGGGAGCTGGTGCTGGTGTAGTAGTAGCTCTTCACGCAGAGAGAGCAACTTGCGCAAGTTGTGTTCCTTGCGTGCAAATGGGGCTTGCGCTGTGTGTGTGACTGGGCCAGTGGCTGGTTTGGGCGGCTTGCGCTCGTGACGATGGCTTTCTGAACCAAATCAACCAGCAAACAAGCCACACAAACAAGCCCAGCAAAAAAAGTGAGTAATTTATGAGTGGCAGCTGGCGTAATTTACGCTGGGTTGTCGCATACCGAAACGCCATCTGCCCTCTCGCTTGAATCGTATGGGGAGTTGTATGCCCATCACATCCATCGTCTCGCAACAAATGAAGAGGCGTGTAAATTACCGATCTCAGACAATTTGTCAACTGCTCATTCGCTGAAATCCTCGTTTCTGACCGAATTTACGCCCAATCAGATGCGCGAACGAGCGCAGAAAGTTCTTTCGAGGACGCCGATTGATGAAGAAGAACATCAGAAAAGAGACACAACATTGCTATTGTTGTTGTTGTTGTTGTTGTTGTTGTTGTTGTTGTGTGGCAGAATGCACAACTGCACCTGTGGCTTCATGCTGCCTTCATGCATGGCTCGGCGTGCGCGCGCTTTCTCCTCCTCCGACACGCGAGTCGTTTGACAAACGACTCGCGTGTCGGTTCTTCTTCGAGGGAGCTCTGAAGCAAAACTGGGCCCATCAAGATCCTTCGCGGCCTTCAAAGATCCTCCTTTTCTTCTCTCTCAAGAGCACGAGGCTGCGACACGAGCATGATCGTCTCCACAAGTGAGACTGAAGAGAGAGGTGGTTCGTTGCTGGTTTGGAATTCATATCAAAGTACAAGGTGCTGTTACTTTGCTGCTTGTCGTCGCTGTTGACTTGCCTGCTTGCTTCGTAGCTTTGCTTGCTTGCGTCTTGCTTGTTTGTTGGTCTGTATCTTGCTTGCTTGGGCGAATGCACTTGCTGACTCGTTGTGGCTTCTGATCTGCTCGTCAAGATGTGAGAAACGGATGCTGCGAGAGCTCTACAGCTGTCGCGCGCTCTATGACATGACAAGACAGACAACAAACACAAGTCCACAAAGTCAGTTGCTGCTTCACACATTCAACTGCGAGCCAGCTCATCCAGCTCAGCCCACGCCAGGCAAGCATTGCACACACACACAGAGAGACATGGTCGCCAGCACGCAAGCCGTGCAGGCTTTCTTGCCTGCAATCCACTGCCCAATGCGCTACCACAAGTGAGCTCCCCGTTCCCAGTGCATACCTTCCGGGTCGATGCAGAAGCACCTCTGCAAGAACGCGAGCGCGTCCTTCGACAAGTGCTGCGGCAATGGCGGCGGCGCTGTCGCAGTCGCGATCGCGTACATCGCAAACAGGCTGTTGGTCGCGGTGGGCCACGGGTGGCGCGCTGTAGCCATCTCGATGACAGTGGCACCGATGCTCCAGATATCGGCCTTGAAGCCGTGGCCTGTCTGCTTCACGACCTCGGGCGCCATCCAGGGCACCGAGCCGCGGATCGAGCGTAGACTCTCGTCGAGACTCGCCGTGTGGATGCTCGCCTGTCTTGGCGTCGACGAGTTGTTGTTGGTCGACTGTTGCTTTTCGTCATGTGAGGCGGTGCTGATCTGCGGGAGTTGCTTGGAGCAGCCAAAGTCCGCCAGCTTCGACACGCCCTGCTCATTCACCAGCACGTTTGCGCCTATCGAACACAATGCGTATCCGTATCAGTAAGCTTTTGACATGATGTTGAAGCAGAGCGAGGAGCTCACTTCGTGTTGGTACAGTACACGCGCAAACAAAGTCTCACGAAACAGCGCACGTGAGACTTTGGTTGTCCCTTTCCATATGCACAGTCTACCTTTGATGTCGCGGTGCACGACGCCCATGGCGTGGAGGTACATCACGCCCTCGACGATCTGCCGCGTGAAGATCTTGATGAGCTCCTCGCTGAAGGCGTCGAACTGCTTGAGCATGCTAGCGATCGAGCCTCCAGGGACGTACTCCATGAAGATGCAGAAGACCTTGTCCGTGCGATGGCTCCCCTTGTACCTAGACATACAACAAATAACATCAGTAATGTATCATTCGCCGCCATCGTCTATAGGATCAACTAACCAACGTACCGCACGATGTGCTTGTGGTTGAGGTTGTGCATGAGCTCGATCTCCTCGCCGAGCTTCTGGAGCTGCCGGGTGTCGTCGATGTTCGGGCTGGCGCGCACCTCGATCTCCTTCACGGCAAAGAGCTCGCCCGTGACGCTGTTGAGACCCATGTAGACCTAGCAGCAGGTAAACCATTCCACCGAGCATGTTATTCACCTTTTTCTCTCTCTATGTATCAGCCTGAACAAACCTGAAGTGCTTACCTTGCCGAACGTGCCCTCGCCGATGAGCTCACCGCGCTTCCACTTGGTGATCGCACCACTCTCTGGCGATGGTGCCGGTGGCGATAGAGCTGTTCCAGAGAAGCTCCGCGACGACCGAGAGGCGCTCATCGTCGGAGATCGCGATCTCGTGAGACATAGCGACGATGTCGACTCGGAGCCAAACGCCTCCACACTCCTTCTGTTACCTTTGCTGCCTTTCTGGTCGTTTCGACCAAATGCACTCTTGGCTTTCTCTTCCTTCAGAGCGTGGCCCATGTGCAAGATCGAGACCATTTCGCAGGCGTCCTTGATGCTCTGCTTGCGTCGCCACGGCCCTTTCTTCATCTTCTCGATCTCCTGCTGTTGCTCTTCTTCTTGATCTCGCTGCTGCTGTTCACGCTCCTGTTGCTCGTTGTTACTGGCACTCGCCGCGTATAGTTGTTGTTGCTGTTGCTGCTCAGCCTGTCGCGTCGAGATCGCGTCGGGAAGCTGCCTGTTCTTGCCCGCTTTCTTCCACAAATCGAACTGGTACACCACCTTGACTTCCTCTTCCTGGTCTTCTTGATCCACGTTGTCACTAAACAAGTCTTCTCCTCTTCCAACCTGAGCCTGAGGTTGTTGCGCAAAGGGTAAGAAGTAGCTGTCGTCACTGAACTGGTTGCCCTCGCTGATGGGAGCAGTCTCTGGTCCAGTGGTCGACCTCGAGAAGCCCATCTCTTTCAGCGCGAGCTCCGAGATCCTGAAGCTGCAGCGCCGCTCCTGGTGTTTAGCTGCGGCTTTAGTGCTGGTTGCCGCCGTTGTGGAGGCATTTGAAGACGCACCGAAGAGCTGTTGACGCTGTGGGAATGTCGACTTCCGAGTAGGTGCTGCGGTGGCAGGTGACATCACCACGTCGCGCTCTTCATCAAAGGACGACGAGGCAGTCGATGTCGACGAGTACGAGGCGATCGCCTCTGCTTTCGCTTCCAGCGCAGCGAATGGCGAGCTCCCCGTGCTGACTGACCGATGTGGAAACGGACGCTGGACGATGGCCTTCGCCTCGTCAGTCTTGCTCACTGACGCCGATGATGTCAATGATGATGATGACCAGGAGCTCGGTCTCTCAGTCGGTCGCTTACCTGAAGGCGCGCGAGGCGTGAGCGCGTGCGGCGACAGCGCCTCCTTGCTCGTCTGCGAGATGTGCTTGAGCCTCAGATTGCGTCCGCTCGAGCTCCGATGCATCTCGACCATTGGCTCGATCCGCAGACGTTCGATGGCCTTGCTGCCATGGTAGATATGTGATTGCTGCTGCTGTTGCTGATCTTCTTGCTGTAGAAGGATACGTGACATGGAAGGAGCAGCATGCATCGCAGGATCACGGGCACCACTCCTACGTCCCAGTCCAGCGACGTTGGCTTCGTCGTTAGCACGAGTGCTGGTGTTGTTGTCGTCACCGTCTTCCTCTTGGTCATCTCGCTCTTCGTCAGTGCCATCGTCATCATCGCGACTGCCATCGCTCTCGCTCTCGCCATCATCGTAACTCTGGCCTCCGCTTTCAGCTCGGCTCGCAGTCAGCGCCTTGCGCCGGATCGACTCGACCACGTGCAGCGCCGTGTCGTAGTCGTCGGTCGCCGCGTCGAGTTTCCTCCTCACTGACGCCCGCCCGCGCGCCTCATGTTTATGCTCATGCGACATCAAACCCAGTTGGTAGACGCGGAGATTGTTCACTCAGGAAAACGCCGGCGCGTACGGGGCTGGGCGATGCGCACATGCACGCAGCAGCAGCAGCGGATGCGACTTGCAAAGACGCTCGATAGCGTTGGGGCTACAGGGAATGCGAAGAGAAGTGCGCGTGGCGATGGTGTGTGTCTCGTTGAAAGGAGACGCAAAGCGGCGGCGGAAGAGATCCAAATGGCTGCGCAATGTGTGGCTCGCTTTCCTTTTTGTGCGCGTCGGTTCGGAAGGAAATCGGAATTAAGAGGTAGTGCAGAGTGATGGTCGGTGCAAGTTGAAGCGAGTCGAGCGTTGCGTGGAGAAAGACGGGGTCTCCGAGATCACGAGCTCGCCAACTTGGATGCCGGCGGCACGATGCACGTCACATTTAAAGACCGGAAGGCCACTTCACCACAGCGACAGGAGCGCGTGCAGACCCCAGATCTTCTCATCCTCCGTGCTCAGCGGTGGTTGTGGCGAGCAAATGGACACCGTGTGCGTGGAAAAGCTCCGCTCTGCAAGCAGCGAACCGCAAGGACAATCAATGACTACGAAGTGCTGCTGCTGTGTTGACCGGACTGTTGACCTCGCGCTTGAGCACAACAAATAATCTGATAATCGGTTGGCATCGAGCGTAACATGTATTTCATCAATTATTCGCATCACCTTGCTCTTGCCCACGGTCCTTCCGCGACTTCCTATCACTTCTTCTCCTCGTGCGCGAGCTGCTTCCCACGCCTCTTGAGCTTTTCCAGCGCTAAGACTGCTTGATTGTTGCTGTACTCGACTAGGCGCTCGGCGCAATCTGTGCAGGGGATGTGTGGTCGCAATAGCCCTTGAAAGTGCTCCAACCTCATCGGTAAGAAGCTTGCAACGTGTTCCTCCATCGTCGTCTTGATGATGTTGGTGTCTGGATCACGGAAGGCGAAGATCGTGTCTCTGTTCACCATGCCGTTGCCGATCCAGTTGACGGACTCGACCCAGATCGTTTCCTGGTCGAAGACAGCCGTCTTGTCGTGCAGAAGAATCCGGACGATGGGGTGCCTGGGGTGAACATCATCGGTTTGACGTACACCGGAGCTTCCGCTCGGATCAGCTCCAGGAGATGTCACCCTTGAGCGGATCGCTGCTAACAGTCCGCGAATATCCGGACCCTCCCTTTGCGCCTCCACCAGCGGGATCTCACAACAAGTTAAAACAGACATCTCAACATCAACGGACTTGCGTGCATTTCTGGTGAGATCAAGGAGCCGCTGGAGGTGCTCATGGGAGCTTCTGGAACTTCAAAATCTCGAGTCTGTGCTTCGGCACCACGCACTTCAGTGCTTGCTGCCGAGCCGCGATGCGCTTCTCTTCTTTCGGGGACTTGTAGTAGTCAATCGCGTCTCTACGACCAACCTCTCGTGGCACTGGTGAACGGAAGGTCGCCTCGGGCACATCAGCGGCCGCCGCAGCCTCTTTGATCCGAAAGTGAGCGTCGAAGTGGACGGAGAACCCATTTGCGTACTTCTCGTCACCACGCGCCTGCTCCGTTGCCTTCGGTTTCAGCTGAGCAGGACTGTCGGGCTGTGTGCTTTTGTGCTACCGAGCGGTCTTGGCGCACTGCTTGTTCTGGTTTCAGGCCTTGGTGAGCTCCATGGCCTCGACACGCCGGGTGTGCTGCTGCTGTGCGGACTCGGAGCATTGCACCTGCTGCTGCTCGACGTTGGCGGGCTGTGGGTGGCGCTGCATAATGGCGAGTGCATAAATATGCTCTTGGACTTGGCGGGTGAGCTCTTGGAGCTGCAGGTTCCACCGGGAGGGAGGAGGTCTGATGCATCGAGGCTGCAAGCAGCGACGACACTAGCTGGCAGTGCATCAGGGAGACATGCAGCAATTGGTGGAGTCGGTGAACATATCCTTGCAGTCGCATCCCGACAAACCCACTGTCGTGAAAACTGGGTTTACCAGAAACGAGGGTTGGGCTTGCTTTTCTCGCAGGTCGCGAAGCTCGGGTTTTGCGGGTTGTCTGTCTTCAAGATGGGTGAAACAAACGCACGATTCGCACGCTCCCACACTGAGCGCAAGTTGTTGTGAAACGCATATCGATTTGGGGGATTCTGCCAATCAAAATTGCCACAACCCGAAAAAAGCAGAAATGTATCTGAACCAAGCCAAAAATGTATTTTGCGT
>JAASFQ010001070.1:0-10556 GCA_023333845.1 Globisporangium polare | reverse complement strand
GATGTGTTTGCATGACCCTATTGTCGCTCGACTCATTTCCTGGAGTACACTTTATCATAGAGTGTACCATTTTACTTCATCCGAGAGCTCAACGCACTCAACCACAGTGAAGCTGCGGGCGAAGCCGCAACAGCTCGTGGCGGGAGGAGCACAATGCCATCATCCGTCCATCTCCCGTGACGATGGCTTGAGAAAGGGCAAGCGCTCCTCTCGCCGTTTGCCGACGCGCTCCTCGTTGGCACTCACAGATGACCGCATCCGTCCATCCATCCCAGGCACTCGCTCTCTCACTCTCTCGCGTTGGACAGCAGCCAACACGCACAGCAGCCAGCCATTGGTGTCACGAATCCCGACCCCGAGTCAGCGAATGCAGCGAGCGACCTTGACTGCGTGTGCTGAATAGCGGACGCACCGCACAGCTATGTTAGATACAGTCGATCACATCGATGGCCGGTTGGGAGATGCCGTGAAGAGTCCGCGTGTCGTGTTGCTGGCTTTCTCGGGGCGAAGCCCTCAGCCCTCTCTGTGCGCGGCGGCGGGAAGAGCTGAGCGCGTGGCGTTCTCTGCGACTCGCGACATGCGGGCTGGAAGCTACATGCAGTACGCGCTCTTGTTGACGCGTGCACGCTGCTTCGACCGCCTCTTGAGCGAATACTTGAACCGGTAGTAAACGTGCATTAGTAGTAGTTGCTGCTGCCTGAGCGTTGCCTGAAGCTGCTCGCCAACGCAAATGACAGAATCTTGCATCGGAGCACGCTCCTGACGGCATCCGCCTGCTCTCTTACCAGTGAGCGACCAGCCATCAGCTCAAGGCTCGTCTCGCAATGGCGCAGCGACATACGACGACAGCAACGACAACGCAGTCGCGTCCAGACCATCGCAGCAATGACGAGCTCGTCGTCCGCCACCTCAGACCGCGGGTCTTACGACCCAAGTCAAGTGAGCGAGTATCTTGAGCAGTTGGTGCCGATGCCTGCGCATATCTCTTTTTGGAGGACCAGGTGCGAAAGAGAGCTGCAAGGCTAACGTACCCAGCTCGCGATGGCTCGTTTGCGTGTGTTTAACATTCGGGAGATTCGGTGGCCGCAAACGCCTCGAGAGCTCGGATCAATGTCTCTCTTGTTTGGGTTTCGTGGACCGGTTTCACGGTGTCGATTCGATCTGAGCGTTTCTACTTCGCCATACCAGCATGGCATGTGGCTCGTCGTCAGACGATGATGCCACTCGACGAAGCTGATGGCGCCGCCGTCATTTCGATCCAGGAGGCCGAGTTCGCCGTGCAGAGCAGCATCGCCGTGCGCGAGGAGTACAAGCACAAGCTGCAGGCGCTTCTCGAGGCCATCTCGCTCGAGACCAGTCGACGTATCTCTACTACTACGGCAGTGCCAGGTATTGCTGCTGCCAACTCGCAGCCACGAGCCAAGACGAAGACGACGAGCAGCGTGAAGAAGCCATTGACCACCACCAAGCCCTCACAAGAATGCCCTCACATCCCGCAGGGCAAAGAGATGCACGTGCTGGGCGATTGGCTGCTGCTCGTGCGCGCGGCGTCCGTGAACGTGGTCGAGAGCGTCCAGACGTGGCGCCGAGTGGTGCATCAGGGCCGACCGCAGCCGTTCTATCACAGTCACTATGATAGTGAGACTGCTGGCAATTATTTGCTGACAATGGGTGAAGACCTCGACTTCCTGGACAACTCGGTGGACCTGGTCGAGTGGCTCGGCTTCCGCCTGGCACGCAATCCGTTCGTCGTGCATGGGGCGCTGGACGATGTGATGAGCGAGACGCTGAACAAGACCGCGGTTCACAGTGCGAGGTCGCTAAAGTACTGGTCGTCAGCCAGTTGGACGAAGCAGAAGAAGCATCAGGACAAGCGGTTGAAAGCGCGAGGCGGACTGGAATGCGACCAAGGCTCGGCTTCCAACGGAGCAGTTAGCAGCAACAACAATGGCACAGTGAAGCCAAGGCCATCGCAATGGCGAGCTCGCCAGCCACCACCCCAGGCGCTCACAAAGCCCCTCGCGAGCATCCTCCCGGAAGACGATGTGGTCGATGGAGCTCGGATCGGAGCAGCTCAGTGCGTGCTGCTCGAGGAAGAGGCGTTCCATGGACGCCTGCGAGCGTTGAGGGCGATCCGACAGTACCTTGTCGACGTCTCTTCTTCCAGTGGCGTTGATGAAACTGAGAATCGTGGTGATGGTGACAACGAGCAGCCAGCGAGGAGCTACGCGAGCGTGTACGACGAGATCGCTGGCCTCACGACGCAAATCAAGTGAGTATGTCGAGAATCATGATCTATCGAGTCTCCCTGAGCGTGAAATGTTGGTTTCTGACAAAGTTGAACTGTGTGCGTTTGGTTGTTCTCGAAGGCGATTAGAATTGCGACTCTCGCTGGGCGAGCGAGAGAGAGATCAGGTGGTGCTGACGATCGAAGACTTGGAGAACCAGGTGAGATGGAGGAGTGTTGGCTTGCCTGCCTGAATCGCCAATAGCTAACCTCTTGTCTTGCATGTGGCAAACTCCGCAGATTCAGTGGACACAAAAGTCTCGAGAGCTCGATCTGACCAAGGACCACCGCATATGGTACGAAGGCTGTAACGTTAAGATTGACTATGCGCCGGGTTGATAACAGCGAGCCACCCCACCTCATATATTAGGCGATGTCGCGAGTCGTACTACAAGGAGTCCACTCGCGTCTTCTCAGTTCTCTCAGATGAGCTCTCGAAGCGCCTTGAGATTCTCACTGGAATCAACAATCGCAGGAAGGAGCTCCTCGAGAAGCAGCACGACCACCTAAAGAAGCTCCTGCGAGAAAAGGTATTCGACTTCACCACCAAAACCCGATTTTTGTACTCCAGAGCTCACGAGGGGTGATATTTGATAAACTCTCTACGATACTCTGTAGGCCAAGCAGCGAGCGGAGCGAAATGACCAGAAGCGAAGAGAAGAAGAGCTGCGTCGAGCCGAGATTCGACAGAAGACCATCGCCAGAACGACGAAAATCAAGTCTAAGAAGCGAACCAAGCAGCCGGAAATCGACAACTCTGGAGCAAACATTAGCCCCACGACTCTGTTGGGAGGCCAAACCCTCCAAGAGATCCAGGAAATCGCAAGCATTGTCAATCAACACGCTCTGGTACTGAGAGAGAGCACTGCGACTCGCTCGTATGCTGAACAACTGGAGCAGAAGCGCCTCGCTGCCATCCTGCAGAAGGATTTAGCTCGAGAAGCTCACACGCGAGCGATCGCAGATGCTGCAAGCGAACTTGACAGAAGACGAGGCGAAAGCGTTCGCATGCGCCACGAAGATGAACGCTCGAGTGCGCTGGAGCGACTCGCAAGAAGGAAACAGCGGCTGAGAGATCTCAAGATGCGCCTGGAGCGTATCGCCAGCACGCCCGTGTTCACGTGCGTCCAGCAGCTTAGTGGGAAGAAGCTGCGCGTCACGATCTTTGAGCAGCGCGCCAGGGGGTACATCCTGGACGGCCTGCGGGTTGTGGCCTACGATCCGACATCGTCTTCCTCTTTCCCACTGGCGATGACCACACGTGAATACGCTTCGCTGGGCTATGGACGCACGGTCGAGGGCTTCAGCGCCTTCTGCAAGTGGCTCTGCCTACTCTACGAGAAGCGCAAGCGCCATTTCCGACTCGTTTGGTCGGGGCTACCGTGTCCACCGCCATTGCGAGTGCGCGAGTATGACTCGGTGCTCTGCATCCACAAGGAGGGACTGAAGCTTTCAGGCTTTGGATACTTCTTGGTGGCGGTCTTTTTGCGTCCAAGCGCGTTCTCAAAGCTGCACTTCGTGGTGAGCGACTTGCGCAGTGGGAAGGACCCGACGTGTGTGGAGACCGTTGTGCTTGCGTCGAAGTTGGTGCACGCCAGTGCGCTTCAGGTGCAGCAGTGCGGTCGTGCTCATGATGATGATGACTCGTTCGTGGTGTGGAAGCACCATCATCACTACGACAGCGGCAGTGCTGGGCTAGCCTCAGCTTTAGTGAATTCGTACGATCAAAGTCATGCTCACCATCGTGGCGAGACGCGAGTGTACTCTGGAGAAGCACGGATACACAACCGCGCTGTCCTGGTTCACGTGTACGACGCATCACCGACTGAGTACGTCCTGGAATTCCACACGTCACCAACGACGAAGAGTCCTTCGAGGAAGTTGCCGACCCCAGGGCCCGGTGAGTCTGCAGCTGTGACGCGCATCACGCTGGTCAAGCACGAGGTGAACCCGTACGACGTGCGCCTGCCGTCCTCTGCGTTCAGCGACCTGGTAGCGTCCATCGACTTGGCTCAGCTCACAGACTCCAGTGGTTTTGCACAGTCGCCGCCCATCGTGACGCCAAAGTGGATGGAGAAGCTCACAAAGTACGTGCGCGTGCTGAAAATGGCGAGGTTCGGCCTGAGAATCGACGGCAAGTTCTTTTTCGTGGCGCTCTCGATCGTGCAGCAAAAGACTGAGTTCAGGTCGTACGTGCTTCTGGAGTTGTCGAGCGTCTCGGACCTGGGCTTCAAGAAACAGTCGCTAAGGATCAGTTTGTCAGAGTACCTGCGGTGCCGCAATGCCTCGCGCCGCATTCTCCCCATTGACGCTGTTGAGGATGTTGAGTGCGAAGTGTGTGTGAGAGCCACCAGTCTCCACCAAGTGCTTAGCTTGAATGACCGTGGAGAGGCGGTCGTAGCCTCAAAGGTACCAGGCGGTTGCTCATCTTGTGCTGCGATCCAGAACGCGCGGCTTCTCGCGATTCGCAACCTGGTCACAGCCGATCACCATGTTAACCCCGTTGACGAGGCGCAGATCGACTACCATGGCCACTGCCAAGCGTGTGGTAACCTGGCGAAACCCGTTCTCATGGTGCTGGACTGTTTTACGACGGCAGCAGTGGCAGGGCTCCTCCAGCTGCTGGGCTACCACTTCTCGTGCTTTGACATGGCGGCAGTTGCGGCTAAGACTATGATGACTGTCAGTGATGAGCTCAGAGAGGCAATCGACGCAGAGCGCATTGTCGTTCTCTTTAACGCGGACTGCGGAACCACGACAGCTGCAGCGAGGGAGTTTGTTCACGAGTTGCACGGACAACTGTACCCAGAGTTTCGTCACGAGACTCAACAGCTATTCCACGCAGTCTTCGTGGTCGACAACCGCACGTTTGCTGGTCACCCGTGGCAACAGACTTCCGCGCCACCGCTCTCTCGAGATCAGGACGTCGCTGAAGCGCTTGAGGCTCTGGCTGCAGCAGCGGATGACGTCGGCGATCAGGAGCTGATCATCGAGAATAGTGAAGGGGCTGCTGCGCACGAAGACGCGCTCAACTTCGATGCCTATCTGGTGACTGAAGCGCTGCTCGTCGAGGCGATCCGCGTGGTGCTCCAGCCGGAGATTAGTTGGCGCAAGCCTGGCGAGACAGTGGGGGCGTCGAGCTGGAGCGCTGCATGTGAGTTTCTGGCTGATCCAAGTGGGCTAAGCTTGAGGCTTCAGCGTGCTCGTCCATCTTTGCTGCCGTCGTTTGCTCAAGAGACCCTGGACACGTACTTCTGCCACCCAAAGTGGCCACAGAGCTACAAAGACGTGCGAGCGATCTTCCATGCTCTGCTGTGCTTCATGCAGCACGTCTCCCACGTTCAGCACGTTGTGCGAGACCGCGGCGGCATTCTTCAAGACACGAGCGCGCTTGAAAACGGCTTTCTTGATAGCAGAGGGGACGGGAATGACGGCATAAGTGTGGTCTCGCTCGAGTCGAATCGTCAAGACCCGAGTACTGTTTGAGTCAACTTGGGTTGCATGAGCTCCTTGGCAAATCAGACGTCGTAAGAAGAAAGCGAAAAGAAACCTGCATGCTAGGATGGGGGTATCTGATCTATTGAGTGATGGTGGCAGTTCGCAAACGGTTGATCGCCGCAGCGAGCTACAAGAAGATTAAAGAATACAAAGAGAAAATGGTGAGGCCGAACGCACGAATACGAAAGAGTGGGCACTAAGAAGATAGAACAAACAAAGTCTCGTACCTCGAAGCGTCTCGGTCTCGTGTAGAATCCGGACTTCTTGTGCGTGCCGATGAGGTCGAGAGAACCCGAGCGGTCCATCTCCTGCTCCAAAATGTCGATCACGTCCTGAGAACACACACGAAAACATGATGTCCACCAAGAACGAAACACGCCGTAAGTCCTTGCGAACTCCTCGACCACGTGTGCAACTCACTCACCGCCAGCGTGCGCTTTCCGTCCATGTAGCTCCTCGTCTTCAGAATGGCGTCGGCGATCGCGCGCACTTGACTGGGCTCAACGATTTGCTCCACCGCAGCCAGGTCCAGGTCCACCTGTCCAGACATCAGGTTCCAAGCCGTAATTTAGCACTACGCTCGGCAAATGGCTGCCAGTCGCTCACTCAAAAACGTCCGACAACGATATCCACGTACCTCTCCAAACTGAATCCGACCGAGACCGCGCGAGACGACCTTCCCGCTCACTTCAAAGCCGCGCGGCAGTGGAATTCGCGCGTTAAACCCACCAAACTCAGATTCCTGACGGATCTCGCCATCGTGCTGCTTGGCGATCGCCTTCGCCTCCTTCGTAACGTCGCGCGGTTCGTACGAGTCCATCATGATCACGTGGTCCGCGACCGAGAAGTAGTCGCCTGCCCCACCGATCACGAGCACCGAGGAGACGCCCTTCTGCTCAAAGAGCGCGCGCACTTTCGAGATGAAGGGAGTGATCGGCTCCTTGTCCTTCGCCACGAGCTGCTGCATCTTCCAGTCGCGGATCATGAAGTTCGTCGCGCACGTGTCTTCGTCGATCAACAGTGTCGTCGCACCAACTTCGAGCGCTTCGACAATGTTCGCGGCCTGGGACGTGCTGCCCGAGGCGTCGGCAGTCGAGAACTTGGTCGTGTCCTGCTTGAACGGCAGGTTGTCGATGAACGCGCTGATGTCCGTGCACGCGACGCTACGAGAGTCTTCCGATCGGATCTTGACGCCATTTGGGTCCACGACCACAAACTCGCGGCCGTCAGTGGGCACGTGGTTGTACACACCCACCTCGAGCGCCTTGAGCACCGTCGTCTTGCCGTGGAAGCCGCCGCCCACGAAGAGCGTCACGCCCGCCGGGATACCCATGCCCGTGACTTTGCCGCAGTGAGTCAGTGTGAACGACTTGGACAGCGAAGGTGGTGACTGGAATGGGATCGCCTTGAGTGCACTCAGCGGCAGGTCCGAGGCGCCAGACTAAAGGGTGATGTGTCAGTCACCCAAGTACACACACACATTAGTGACTACATAGCCCAACGCCATTAGCAAGAGCCCCATATATAGTGACATACAGTACCTCTCGAGGAAGAATGGCGCCGTCGCGAATGAACCCGACGAGGCCTGCGCTCTTGAGCAGTCCGCGCAGCTGCTCCTGGTCCTCCACAGAGCGGATGTGCGTCCAGAGATGGCCCACATCTAGATTCTTGAGCACCAGTGCTTGTTCCACGAGCTTGGGGAGCGTCTCGACCAGGATCGTGTACGCCCAGTCGCCGCAGATGCTACGCCCACGAGCCGGCAGGTTGATGTTGAAACGCGCTTCGATTGTGCCATCTTCGAGGATCATCACGGACGAGCGCTCGATCACGTGCTGGCCCGGTGCGTCGATCGTGATGTCGCCACCTTTTGCGCCGTGATACGAGTCGCTCACTATAGACGATGCAGTGTATAGGACAACAGCATTAGTGTACACAGGCCATAAGGACAACATAGCGTACTAGTCATGGGCACGCAGTACCTGTCTTGGCGTCCGCGCCGGCGCTCTTGGCGCTCGCGGCGAACGTGCGCGTCAGGTAGTCGCAGAGCGCCACATTGCGGATCTTCTTGCCGTACATCTCGGCTGGAAACCCTGCAGCCATTGGTTCAACCTGCACGTGCGCACGCGACGGACTCGCGTACGGATCGCCCTGGATGTGGTCGAACGCCAGGCGGAACTTCAGGTTGTTGCTGCTGCTGGTAACATAGGCGAAGACGCGCTCGAGGTCGTGGTAGGCGTTGTAGTTGCGGTTGTGGATGTCCTGCAGGACGCCGCCGAGCTGCTCCCAGCTGAGCGCCACGGCCGCCGCGGTGCTCGGGCCTGTGGGTGGTGGCGGCGGCGCATTCGCGTATCCGCCACGGCCGCCGCCACGACCGCCGCCATAGCGAGGACCTGAGGGCGATTGGCCGCGAGAGCTGTAGTCGCCTGCGTCATCACCGCGGCCGCGGCCTCCACGGCCGCCGCGCCCGCCGTTGCCTCCACGGCCGCCGCGCCCGCCGTTGCCGTACTTGTTGCGGTAGTACTCCCCACGGCCCATGATCAATGTGGATGTTCGCTTGGCGCAAAAAGGTGTTGGAAAAAAAGGGTGGATCCTCGAATACTTTATATCTTGGGCAGTTTCCTCGTTCGTTGCTGAGATACTCGATGAGCAGTATCAGAAAGCAGAGCCTATTTTATCAAAGCATACAAATGACAGGTCAAACATCCAATAGGGATTGCTTGATTTGAAGAACCTATTTTCCAACCCATAACAATATACTTGTTACTGCTGCCTGACTCACAAACACCATCGCAGTGCGACGCACCATTTCTTTGCAAGACGTGGCATCCAATCCCAGGATCCGGCCCGCGGACCACCAAGAGAAGCGATGCATGCTTTTCCCCGACGAGTGATGGCCAGACGCGCTGAGAGCTGGCATGCTGTGCTTGTCAACTGCAATAGAAGACAGAGCAAGCAAACGAGCACTTTGACATCGACGACGTGGCGGAGCACGTTCTCCACGAAGAGCACGTCGATCTCGCGTGTGAGAAGGGACTTCTCCTCGACGATCTCGTGGATTTGACCTCCGGACTCCCAACACAATAACATTTCTCGCAACCTCTGACGCAGTTATCGCTCACTACGTGCACGTTCACAGACCACAGTTTCTTTGCCTCGCTTCCCAAAAAAGGCGACCAAAGGAGCGTCCGAGTTCACATGTTTAGATGCCAAACCGGCGACGGCGCGCGGTTATCCACCAGCGAGTGATCATCGAAGGCGCAGCGAGCTCGGAGTCCTTGGGTTTCTTCACTTGTCATTGCTGATTTTGAATGAACTGTAAACGCCTGGTGCATTGAAGTACTGAAGCATTGTTCAGGGCTTCAGGGTCAAGCACAACATATCTGAAGAAGCTTCTCAACCAATCTGTTTCATTCATTTCGACGTGGCACTTGTGCACTTGGTGGTCTAGGTCTCACGGGCTTTCGTTCAGGACGCAGAACGAGCCGCAGAGGAAACCCGACGCGCTCACAGCCGCGAGCAGCTCGACCTTGAACTGGTAGAACTCGTCGAACCACGGCTCTTCATCTTCGATCAGCAAGTCGTACGAGGCGCGTCCAGCGAACTTGAAGTGCTTGAGCAGCGAGTCCTTGAGCGGCGTAGCATACGCTGTGCAGAGTTTCCGAACGCCTCGGTCAAAGTAGGCGCCTGTGTCGGCGCAGAGTGCGCACGCCGCGGCCTCGTTCTCAGTCATGCTGGCGTTGCTCCAATCGGCGCCAAGCTCAGAAGAACGCGAGCTCGTTGGGGTGCGGTCCACGAAGTTATCACCAAGGCCCGCATCAACAGCGTTCAGTGCAAGGCGCACATCCTCTTGCGTCCACTCGTGTCCAGTCTTCAGCGTCGACTTCTTTGGATGATGGTCCCATAGCGAGATGATCACGGGAACCGCGTACACGGTGTCTCCATACTCCGAAACGGCATGACCACGGGCTGGACGCGCAGGCAGGATGAGCTTCTCGAACGCTCCAATGAGCGACACCATCTGCGCGGTCACTTGCGATCTCGTCGTGGTGCTGGAGTGGTGACACCCGCCCGCCTTGTTCTCGTACCCCATTGGAAAGCGCATCGGGTTGAGGCTGAACCAGTCGAGACCGCAGCCCTGGAAGCAATGCGCTGCGCTTCTGCGCGTCGGCCCCTCGAACAGTGCCGTCCTGAAGAGCTCAGCGTCGTTGCGGGACGCTTTGCAGCAGCTCAGTACGTTCACGACATCGCGCGTGGGGAGGAAGTTGAAGACGCCCAGGCACAGAGCTTGAGCGAGCGAGTGTGCAGCTGACATGACAGTTGGGGAGCTCGGGTCGGTCTTGATGCGTTAATGCCAGCGGCGAGGAGGTTGCTTCAGTCCGGTCGTCGGAGGCGTGTTGAGAAGTGAGAGCGAAGACTTGCGAGGTCGTTGGACGATGCAATGCTCTTGTGGATAGCGAGTCATGAAGGACACTACGAAGGTCTGCCTTCATTGTGCTCTCAACCACTGACCTCGATCGTGAGTGGTGGTGGTGTAATTTGTCACTACCTTGCAGAAGCGACACTCGCAACCAGCAAGCGCACTGCGAGTCGGCTCTCCGATCGACTTCCCCCACGCGAGACGCGATCGTGGTACTGGGCAAAGCCTTGCGCTGTGATGCAGAGCTGGCGCTTGAGGTTGCTCGCTCTCGCATGCATTCGAGTAGCTACTGGTGCCTGTTCTACCAAAACCCCTGCGGTGATTGACAGGAGCTCAATCTTAGAACCAGCTGTG
>JAASFQ010000107.1:0-45477 GCA_023333845.1 Globisporangium polare | reverse complement strand
CTCCTTCTTGGTCCGAGGCGGTCGGCTTCTGACTCGGGCTGTCGAGTGGTGGCTACTCCAGTTCAGTGCACTCAATGAGTTGCAGAGGGAAATGCCTCGTCGTCGCGGCTCTCGTCTGTTTGCAAAAGCCCTTGTCTTCCGTCTTGGCCACGTCCTTCGGGGACTGGACCCCAGCCGGCAGCAACGGGTCGTTCGTGGTCTGCACGAATGCCAGCTCCTGCGCAGCTAGCAGCCTGAAACTCTCGTGGCTCGAGCTCACTGAGATCTCCCATCCGTACACGTTCTTAATCAACGGTTTCGACTCGAGCTCCAGCGCAATGACGTGTTCAAACATGACGATAAACACAACAGATCCAGTGTTAGCTGCTCCGAGTTCAGCCGTTGACTTCCCCTCCACGCTCAACGGCTTCCCAGGAGGCTTCGAGTTCTGCGTCGCGCTCAACTGCAACATCCACGATGGATCCTTCAGCGTCACGTTGGGCCGACTGGGGACCGACGCATTCCTCAACAGCGACAGCGAGCTCGAGTGTGGCTTCGTGACGACGAACTTCAGCTCGTCCACACAGCACCTCGTGTCTGAGACGCCCTCCGCGAGCTCCAGTGACTCAAGCGTCAGCCCTAGTCCCACCTCCAGTAGCGGCGGTCCCAGTCTGAGCGTCTTCAAGTCGCTCTTCCTCTCCGTCCCTTTCGACGGCGGCGACGCCACGCGGCTAAATTACACCGCGTTCAACGACGGGAGCAACTCCACGCAATCTACGTCGGGGTCGACTTGGAGCACTTGGGCAAACCAGGCGTGCTGAGCACCGGGTACGACTACCTGTCGGTCGTCAAGGGCGTCGGCAAAATGTCGGTCGCCATCTTCTTGAACGGGTCCAGCATCATCAGCCATCCCGTCACCACGTTCTTCATCTCGGCATTCCAGCACAGCGAAATCGTCACCAACGTCGCCGTCGACAACCAACGGACGACATCACTCGTGATCCTCGGCGACGACATCTACCTGCTGTTCTGGTGGCGGCGGCGGTGATGCCATCATGACGCCGCTCGACAAGTCTCGCAAAGCCGCGAGCTTCCAGTTCCGCGAACCCGAGGTCGTGGTCCACGGCAATGCCACCAAGTGGAGAACGGGCTTCCGCGCCTTCGTACCGCAGAGTCAGCTGTGGCCGCCCATTCCCTACGACACCACTCTCGCGAGCGCAGCATCGTACCCGGAGTTCTCGGTCCAAGTCGACCACTTCCTCGCAGACGGCTACTCCTGGAACGGCGACCAGAAGATCGACGTTTCGCGTGGAGCGCTCAAGGTCGCCTTCAACATCACCAACTGGGACTTTGCGCAGATGCTGCAGCACAACCCCGTGCTATCGTGTGTAGCTCTCAAAGACGAGCAGGCGCAGGAAGCAGTAGCAGCAGCAGCAAGCGCCAACGTTGCCACCAACGCCACAAGCTGTCCAAGCCCAACGCCTTTCATTGTCCCGAAGGACGTGGACTTGCGAAGGCGCGGGGTGGAGTCAACGAAGTACGATCGGATTGCGATTATCCTGCTGGCGTTCCTCGGGCTCGTGGCTGTTGTGCGCATCCTGTGCTGCACGAAGCGAGTCTCAATCCAGTTCGACTTCAGCAAAGTCACCATCTAAGTAGTAGCACGCAGCAGCAGCGCTGGTGTACACGCTCCCCTCTCCGCCACCGCAAGCACACTCGGGCGTCACAGCACTAGGTTCGTTCTGAAGGACCACACCGCGTTGGTTTGCGCCGAGAGCGTCTAACGTTTTGAGTTCATGACTACGCGCAGACTCGCCAAGGCCGAAGAGCAGCTGATCGAGACGCACGGCGAGCGCTTACCGCCTGCGAGTGAAGCGCGTCCGAGAGAGCGCCAAGCAAGAGCGGGAATGAAGCCGACGAGGAAGCGACGATCATTCTGTGACTGGTTTCCTCTTACCGGTATCACGATGGAAGAGCCTCTTGCTGTACCGGTACCGCACAGCTGCTGTGGCTGCAATGCAATGCTTCGCAACGCAATGCATTAGAAAGGCCAACATATTCGTGTGGCTCGCACAGAACCCTTTTGCACGCCTTTTAGGGTGTAATATTACTCGTTATATAACTGTCGCGGCGTACGCTCGCAGAAAGACCCTGCTGTCCGCACCGTACTTTATCTATTTTGCACCCTGAGCTTATAAAACACACATATTTGTAAGGTAACACTCCAAATGGTCACCAAACATATTTTATCCGATTTCGGCTTGCCTTTTTGGATCCTTCCTTGTCAAGTGGGTTGGCTGCCGCCGCCGCCATTCGCCTGCCGCTCACAACCGCATTCGC
This sequence comes from Globisporangium polare, assembly GCA_023333845.1. NCBI lineage: Eukaryota > Oomycota > Peronosporomycetes > Pythiales > Pythiaceae > Globisporangium > Globisporangium polare. The sequence goes on along the minus strand of JAASFQ010000107.1, from coordinate 43,158 downwards.
CGCGCAAGCCTCACAGACAGACCGACAGACCGACCGACGCGAGAAGAGGACGTGATGGCGACGGAGCAGGAGCTGACGGCGCGCATCGCCGCCAAGGGCGAGGAGATCCGCGAGCTCAAGGCCGCCAAGGACGAGGCCAAGAAGGACCAGCTGACGGCCGCCATCGCGGACCTGCTGGCGCTCAAGACCGAGTTCAAGAGCGTCACGGGCAAGGACTTCGGCCCGCCGGCCAAGCCCAAGAAGGAGAAGAAGGACGTCGCCCCGGCGGCCGCGGAAGAGCCGAAGGACCCGAACAAGAAGTCCAAGAAGGAGCTGAACAAGGAGCGCAAGAAGGCGCAGAAGTCCGCGGTCAAGAGCGGCGACGCTCCGGCCGCTGCTGCTGCTGTTGCGCCACCTGCTGCGCCAGTGATGACGCCATCGTCGCCAAAGGCGCGCGCCGGTAAGAATCCATCGAACGGCACGCGCTCGCGCAGTGCGTCGCCAAAGAAGAAGAAGCCGAACACGGAAGCCGCGGTGCCAACTGGTCCCGTGGGCCGTGTGCTCCCGGTGCCTTCGGCCGACCAGGACGGTCAGATCGTGTTCTCCGCGTCGTCTGTGCTCCCACTCGCGTCGTTTGTGGTCGCGCAGTTCGTGCCCGCGAAGGCGTTCGTGAACCACGTGAAGGAGACCAGCATCGTGCCGACGCTGACGTTTGCGGACGGCAACGTCATCTCGGGCGACTTTGCGATCGCGCGCTACTTGGCGCGCACGAAGCTCTCGCTTGGCCTCTACGGACTTGAGAACGATGCGATTGTCTCGTCGCAGATCGACTCGTGGCTCGATTTCGCACTCACGCGCTTCCAGGCTGGCAACGCTGCGAGCGCGACCCGTGGCTTGGAGCTGCTGAACGTCGTGCTTAAGGACCGCACTTTCCTTGTCGGGTACGCGCTCTCGCTCGCTGACATTGGCGTCTGGGCTCGCATCACTGCGTCGAAGGCCGACGTGTCCAAGTACGCGAATGTTGCGCGCTGGCTGAGCCTCTTGTCCGCGCAGAGCATGTTTACGACCGCGGAGGAGTCCCTGAAGGCGCTCAAGCCAGTCGTGACGGCTGTCCCTTCGAGCGGCAGCAAGCCAAAGGGCGGTGACCGCAAGCCAGCTCCTGGTGCGAACGCTTCGTCGCAGAAAGGCAAGAACACGGGTTCCTGTCCGCCTCTGAAGGACGCCGTGGAAGGCCAGGTCGTGACGCGCTTCCCGCCTGAGCCGAGTGGTTACCTGCACATTGGTCACGTCAAGGCGTGCATGCTGAACCACTACTACGCTCAGCACTACAAGGGAAAGCTTATCGTGCGCTTCGACGACACGAATCCGTCCAAGGAGAAGGAGGAGTTCGAGCAGAGCATCCTGCGCGACCTGAAGCGCCTCGACATTGTCGCCGACGAGGTGACGTACACGTCTGACCACTTCCCGAAGATCATTGAGTTTGCGCGCCAGCTCATCCGCGAGGGCAACGGCTACATGGACAACACGCCGCAGGAGCAGATGCGCGAGGAGCGCATGAACGGCATCAACTCGAAGCTGCGCGACCAGAGCCCGGAGGACGCGCTCGCACTCTTTGAGAAGATGCTCAAGAACGATCCAGAGGCCGCGGGCTACTGCCTGCGCGGCAAGATCGACATGCAGGCGAAGAACAAGACGCTGCGTGACCCGGTGTTCTTCCGCGCGAACCCGACGCCGCACCACCGCACGGGCTCCAAGTACTGTGCGTACCCGACGTACGACTTTGCGTGTCCGATCGTTGACTCGGTGGAGGGGGTGACCCACGCGCTGCGCACGACTGAGTACAACGACCGCGACTTCCAGTACCAGTGGGTGCTCTCGGCGCTCAAGTTGCGCAAGGTGCACATCCACGGCTTCGCGCGCATGAACTTTGTCTACTCGGTTCTCTCGAAGCGCAAGCTGCAGTGGTTCGTGGACAATGGCCACGTCGAAGGCTGGAACGACCCGCGCTTCCCGACCGTGCAGGGCGTGCTGCGCCGCGGCGTGCAGGTCGAGGCGCTGCGCGAGTTCATCCTGAGCCAGGGTGCGTCGCGCCGCATCACGGACATGGAGTGGGACAAGTTCTGGACGCTCAACAAGCGCGTGATCGACCCGGCGTCGTCGCGCTACTACGCGCTGGACAAGTACAACTCGGTGCCCCTCACGCTCACGAACGTCGCGGCCGAGGTGGTGGGCATCCCCGTGCCGCGCCACCCGAAGGACGCGTCCAAGGGCAACAAGATCATGCGCTTCTCCAACAAGCTCATCCTCGAGCGCGACGACGTGAACGCTTTCGTCGTGGATGAGGAGGTGACGCTCATGCGCCACGGCAACATCATCATCAAGAAGGTGAACAAGGACGCCGAGGGCAACGTCGTAAGCGTCGAGGCGCTGGACAACCCGACGGGCGACTTCAAGAAGACGAAGCTCAAGGTGACGTGGCTCGCGGACTTGCCGGACCTCGTGCCGATCACGCTCGTGGAGTTCGACCACCTGATGAACAAGCCGAAGCTCGAGGAGGGCGACAACTTCCAGGACCACCTGACTCCCGTGACGCGTGCCGAGATGGTCGCGGTGGGCGACCACGAGCTGCGCAACGCCAAGCGCGGCGAGATCGTGCAGCTCGAGCGCCGCGGCTACTTCCGCGTGGACCAGCCGTACCTGTCCGCAGACAAGCCGCTCGTGCTCTTCATGGTGCCGGACGGCAAGGCCAAGGCCATGTCCACGCTGTCCACGAACCTGGCGCACCGTTAGTTGGGTTGGCATAGAAGGGGGATAGCTATACAGAGAGCAATCAATAGGCTAACGAACAGGGAGCATATACATTCATTTGGGTTTGTTGTTGGTCCACTCGTTCTTGCGCACGCTGAGGACAAAGGCGGTCTACGGTCTGGGGTCTCTGGTTGGCGGGAGCTCTTCAACAGAGCTCCTGGACGGAGCTCTTGCCGCTTAGGACATTCGCAGCTGGTAGTCGCCGTTCTGTGTGATGTAGCGCACCCACGGGAGCGCCTGGTAGCCGCTCTTCTCGATGATCTTGAGGTAGCGCACCTGGATGCCCGAGACCGTGAAGTACGGGATCTCGAACTTGACCTGGATGGGCGCCTTCCAGTCCTCGACCTCCTCGTTGTTCACGGACGGGAGCCCAAAGTGCGCGCGCATGAGGTACTCGCGCGAGCCGTTGAACTGCTTGATGGTCCAGACGATCGCGTCGCGGTCCGGCACGTACGTGACCGTGCCCACGCTCGCCTTGAAGCTCGGCGAGTCCACGTCGGGCGGCACGGGGATCACGATCTCCACGTTGTTGGCCGTCGAGCGCGGCTTGAACTGACTCTTGGCTTTGACCATGTACTCGATGCGGCTGCGCGAGTGCGGCTCCACGACCGCCTCGACCCAGATCAGCGGCTTGACGTGCGTCGACAGGCGGTACGTCATGAGGTCGAACTCGCCGTCGGGCGGGATGAACGAGATCGTGCGGTCCGTCTCGAAGCGCGCGAGCCGCACGCACTGGTGGAACTTGATGTCCTCCATCTCCACGGCCTTGCCCTTGGACTGCGACCGGCCCGTGGCCTCGAACAAAGCCTTGTCGTTCAGGCCCAGCTTGAGCTCCGGCATGCCCGACAGGTTCGAGCGCATCTTCACCGCGCCGATGATCTCCGAGTGCAGCACCGTGCCGTTGCTCGACACGAGCAAATTGAGCTTCTCGACCACGTCCAGGAAGATCTCGTTCTTCTTGTGCTTGATTCCCTCGCTGCGCCACGAGACCGCGTTCGTGAGCGCCGTGGGCGGCCGCGGCGCCGCCTCCATGCGGTGCCCCGTCTGTGTGATGTATTCGCGCAGGATGCGCGCCTCCGTCGTCTGCGGGTACCCGTGGTCGATCGTCTCGTCCAGCAGCTCAAAGATGATCACAAAGTTGTCGCGGATGCTCTCCTCCTCCAGCTCGCCAAAGTAGTCTTGGAAGACCTATCAAAGCGTCATCAAGAAAGCCATAAGCATGCCATTACGCACTCCATACCCGTAGCCAGCGACACGAAGTACCGACATACCTGGCAGATGCGCGTCAGGTACATGAGCATGAGCGCCACGTTCGAGTTCACTTTCGTCACCGTCATTAGGTAGAGGTTGTTGTGCTGCACACGGAAATGACCCAGACACCAACAGAGCGTTAGGACGAACACACGCATACGCTCTCCACATAGGATGATCGCTTTCTCTTTGCCCACCTTGAGGTACACGAACGTGTAGCCGTCCTCGGTGAACACGGGACGCTGCTCCGAGTCGTCGCGCTCCTGCACGTAGTGCGTGAACTTGGCGGACGCCGACATGGGGATGTCGCCGCGGTAGTTGCGCGAGATGATGACCTTGCCCTTGAGGTCCGTGATGAACACCGCCGAGAGCACCATCGCGGCGGATCAGCAGCGCTTGAGTGAGCAAGCGATTGATTGATCGATCGACTGACCCACACGTGGAATGCGTTGTTGCGCGCTTTGCACTTTCCCGATCTCCCCCCTTGTCCCTCGTTTGGGTCCTTTTGCGCGTCGAAACGGTCCCGAAGGCGGTGCATGGGATTGCTGTCTTCGTGCTTGTATTGCTCTGTCGAAAGCGCACTTTGCTCAGCTTGCCGAGAACGGCCAGATTGCCTCAAGTCTAGAATGGTAATTTGGCCATAGCTGATTTCCTGAAGCAATATGAAAGGCGGGAAGCTTTCTGCGTTAAGTTTGCATTTCATCGCCACCAAACGGCGAAATCGTGCTGGTTCGAGTCGCACATCCTAAAGTGCACATCTAAGTTCGAACCCCCTCCTAAAATGGAGGGTCTTTTTGATTCCCAGGAGGTGTTTCCAAAGCTGTCATTTTATGGGCTTCTTGGTGAATGCTCTCTTTATCTCCAATCTCGCAAAGTGTTGACTTCTGTTTTTGGTTGCTTTGTGGATTGATTGTTCAAGCTCGCGCAAGAGCTCGTCAACGCGAAACATCGTGAGTGGGCAGTCCGAGTCATTGTCGACGAGACCCAATCAGTTGCAAGGGAGGCGGGCTCGACCTGCTTTCGGCAGGCTGCCGGATGCGGGGATTCAGTCTCGCCTTGACTCCGTGCGCATCACGCACGAAAAGGAATGCAAGTAAATGGATGAGCGACGATACAACACGGGTTGTTTGTAGTATGTAGTTGTTGAAGAAAAGGTGCTGCTCTCGGGGAGCTTCAACTGGAGCCTGAGTGCCACCACCACGAACAAGGAGCAGGTTGAGGTGAGCCGAGACAACCTCACCACGAGCGTTCTTATCGCGGAACCGGATGCTGAGGCTCTCTTCCAGAAAGTAAGACCTCCAAGCAGCAACAGAGCCGTCGCAATTACGAGTGTCTCTATCTCAAACAAGTTGTTTCTCCCCATTTGTCACGCGCGCTCTTTTACTCACGATACGGATCCTCGATTCTCACAGGCGCCGAAGAATGTTGGATACGCACACTAGACCATGAGCATATACAGGGGCTTGACGCAGCTGTTCTCCCAGCGCAGCACGGCCACCGCCCACGTCTGCGTCATGAGCTCGCTGCCGTTGGACACGCGCTCCCCGTACTTGACACTGCAACCTCGCATATACCGGAGGACTACTTGGGGGTATAGATGGAGTGCTGTTGCAGTTCTCTGGAAGGCACTCGACGGTGAGTCCGTAGAACATGTGCGAGTACCAGATTTGCGCGAATGTCAAACTCTCCTATTGTCAAGCTGCTTTTGGAAGTGCGACTAATTTCCCGCTCACTCTTCTTAGGATGATAGCACAGCCGGAGCGCCGCCCACAGGCGCGTCTCTCTTGCTGCTGGTGTCCCCCTCTTGCTCTCTCTCGGTCGTTCTCCCCCCTTCGAGCGAAAAGAGTGCGAAGAGAGATGAAAGGGGTTCGCTCGCTCGTCTTCGCCCCTTGAAAGCCCTCACTGACGCCTGCTGCGTGTGTGTTATCTATGGTGATCTCTCCCACGCGCGCTAAAGAAGTCGACTGCGATCCAGTGCTTGGTGCCGGAGAATGTGCAGTTCAACGCGGTATCGTGCGAACGAAAGCGCGTGCCTCCGGTCTCTCTGCTTCCCAGTAAAGCAAATCAAGTTCATAAAACGCTATAATTCATTGGAGCATAAACCTGACATTTCTCTCTTTCGTTAAGCGACAACGACTTGCTCGAATAGGTATGTTTCCAAAGATGATATATCAAAAGAATACATGCAGCAATTTGAAGTCCAGCGGGAAAGCAATGCGCAGTCAAGTCACTCAACAAAAAGGAAAGCAAGCACAAGAGCCTCCCGCACTCGCGCTTCGCACGCTCTCCACTACGCTACGCGCGCAAGAAGCCACACGCCCCAGATCTCCGCACAAGACACACTCGTGTCACGATGGGCGTCGCAGCGTACGTCCTCTTGCCGTTTATTGCGCCCGTGATTTGGGTTTCTCTCTCTCTCTCTCTCTCTCTCTCATGCGTGGCTGTGAATGTATGCGCAGAACGCCGCTGTATCGACGCGCACTATTGCAGAGTGCGCGCTCCCGGTCGTCGAATGGCGGCGGTAGCGCAATGCTCTCCACCCGCGCGTACCATCCTCCGTGCTCGTCGCTCCAGCGCTCGTTGTTGTTTGGGCTCTCGCAACACCAGCAGCAGAATCAGCCCTTACTCGGTGGCTTGAACGGATTTAGTGCGTCTCCAGCACGAGCGACTTTTCCTTCGGCGAGATCATGGAGTGTGCAGCAGAAGCGCTTCCACTTTGGCCACTCACACAGCGCTGAGAGCCACAGCCACGGGATTCTCAGCTTTGGCGACCACAACGACGACGACGAGGAGACTGAAGCGATGCGCAAGAAGCTGAATGAAGCCGACGTGAAGGCTGCGGACAAAATCACGTGGGCCGGGATCTACATTAACGTCGTACTCAGTGGCGTGAAGGGAGTCGCGGGTGTCGCGTTCAATTCCGCAGGGCTGTTAGCGGACGCGGTGCACTCGATGAGCGACCTGGTGAGCGATGGCATCACACTGGTTGCGTTAAAATATTGCTCTCGCCCGCCTGACCAGTTCCAGCCGTATGGGTACGGGAAATACGAGACCATCGGCGCTTTGTCCGTGTCGCTGCTGCTCGTCGGAGGGTCGCTGGGCATCATCAACCACTCGTTCGACACGCTCATGGTGCTGGTGCAGCCGGTTGTTTCGATGGAGACCCAGCTCGCTGCGTTCTCGCTCGAGCCAGAGGTGATCGAGTCGATCAAGGCCATCGCATTGCCAGAGCACGAGGGGTTCTTCCACCACTCCCACGAGATCAGCGACAAGTTCATGATCCATCCAGGCGCTTTGGGCATTGCTGCAGTCTCTGTCGCCGCGAAGGAAGGTCTGTATCGTGCGACGATCAAGATCGGCCAAAAGATCAACTCGAGCGTGCTGATCGCAAATGCATGGCACCACCGCAGCGACGCCGTCACGAGCGTCGTGGCGATGGGGGGTATCGGTCTCAGCCTCGCGGGACTCCCAATGTTCGACCCACTCGCGGGGATGCTGGTCGGCGGTATCATCCTGAAAATGGGTGGCGAGATTGGCTTCAGCGCGATGAAAGAGCTCTGCGACGCGCAACTGCCCGAGAAGATTGTCCAGAGCCTCGACTACGCCGTGCAGCAGGTCGTCAGTCAGAGCAACGGCGACATTGTTGCAGTGCACCAGCTTCGCAGCCGCCGGATAGGACGTAACGTGCATGTGGACTTGACGCTGGTCATGAACAGCACGCTAAGCTTCGAGCACGCGTGTGCGTGGAAAGAGCAAGTGAAAACTGCGATCCGACGCGAAGTGCCGCGCGTGAAGGACATCATCATCGAGCTTTCGACGCTGCAGCAGTCGCCCTCGACCGTGTTCGAAGATCAGACCGGCGAAGCACACAGTCACGTCCATGATGTTGAGGGCACCGGACACTCGCACGGACACAGCCACTAGTTAGCCTAATGGCATGCACAAGAGAGAGCGAACCGTGGGAAGCAAGTCACAAGCGAGAGCTCCCCGACGAAGGGGTGTCTCAAGGAGAAAGAGTCGAAAATCTGTACTTCAGTGGACAGCACTAGAGTCAGAGCAAGCCAGCTGCAGAAGGTCTCGACAAGATGATGCGAGGTAAATGAATGAACCGTGATAAATAAATGGGATGGTCATGCTACTAACGTTGCTGCTCTCTCTGCGCTAGAGCTACACGGCGAGCTTGCTGAAGTCGAGGTTGACCGAGACCCGCTTCGCGCAGCGCGCGGCGCTCACGATGAGCACGAACGCCAGGAACGCGAGCAGGATGATGGCGATAGTGTCGCTCTTGGTCGACTTGGGGCCGTGGCTGCGCAGGTTCACGTCCTCCAGGGGCCTGTTGGCCGCCTCGTCGAGCACCTGATCGGCTTCAAGCGTCAAGGACGAGAGCACGGGGTCGTAGTACAGCGTGTAGGCGAAGTACGGGAACACGAGCGTGAACGTGAGGCCGTTGTTCGCGTCGAAGCTCGAGGTCACGTCCACGGCCTTCATCTGGCCGTCCACCACTGCGAGCAGCGGGAACTCGACCAGCGTCGCGACGTCGAAGAGCGTGCGTGATATGTTCTTACCGATGTCCACGGTCTCGATGAAGCCCAGAGCTCCAGGGACACTCGCACTACCGTCACCCAAGATGTCGCTGAGCGTGACGTTGAGCACGAGCGTGTCGGTGACAGCCGCGAAGGTCCACTTGGTCATGTTGATGGCAAACTTGAGCGCGCCGCGGGGGACTTTGATCTTCTGGTCGCCGTTCAGGGCCTGGCCGTGGGTGAGGAACTGGTCCACTTGGACCGAGAACTCTGGGTACCCCGCCGACGCCGTGCTTGCGAGGCTGGCGTCGTAGGGGAATGGCGGCAGCATGTGGCTCTGCGGCACAAACGCGCGGAAGCCCGTGCTCCACTTGGTCACATTGCCGTCGACCACGAGCTGCGGTTCGCGGAACTGAAAGCCCGCGGCGTTGCGGAACTTGTCGAACTGCGTCGTAGTGGCCCCACTGCTGCCACTAGTGGAGCTCCTGACGCCGAGTCCCGAGAAGCCCATCTTGACCGATGAGGAGTCGCAGCTCGACGTATTGAAGCAGAGCCCGAACTCGCCGTGCGAGAGCGTGAGTATCTGCGTCTTGATGTCGCGGTTGCTCACCTTCGTGGGCGGCAGCGGGGGTGCCCACTCGTTGGTTCTCGACGTGCCGTTGTCCACCGTGGCGGACGAGATCACGGCTTCGTAGCCAAACGAGTACGAGATGGTGCTGCTGACGAGCAGCGAGAGCTGGATGAGCCCCTGGAACTCGCCCGACGTGTGCAGCTTGGCGCCCACGTCCAGCGGGTACGAGTAGCCGTCCACCATGGTGTAGTACGGGAACTCGAGGTACATGTCGTCGCCGAGGATCACGCGCGTGATGAACATCTGGCGCCGGTCGACAGTGACGTTCGTGACCATCTTCCCGTGCTGGAACGCTGAGATGAAGAACGAGATCGCGGGGGCCGTCACGTTGTTGCTGGGCATGCCAGCAGACTCGAACCCGGGCAATTCGATAGAGAGCGACATCTTTACGGCGCCTTTGGCCATGGTGATGTTGCTCCCGTAGGCGTCGTCGAGCGCAGCGGGTGAAACCAAGTGCTCCAGGAGCAGTCCCAAGTAGACTAAGTCGGAGTCGTTCCTGTCGTTGAACTCGGTCGTGGTTAATCGCGTCGCAAGGCCGCCACCGATCGGGACCGAGAGAAGCAGCGCCTGGAAATCACTGGAGCTGTTGTAGCCGATGGAGCTGGTATCGGAGCGGTTATCGAGTGTTTCAAACACGAGCTGATCGGAGGAGGAGCTGAAGTCCGTGGTGACGAAGCCGAACGTGAGCTCGCTGTCGTTGCTGTTGAGAAAGGCGTCGCTGCCCATGCGGTCGAGCGTGAGGCTGAAGGAGCCGTCAAAGATGTTGCAGTTTGGCGCGACGCAGAACTCGAAGCCGCCCGGGAAGGTGTTGAGCGCTGTGGAGAACGCGCTGGCGTTGGCCTTGGGCTGTGGCGCAGTGCGCGGCAACGTTGTGTTGGTATTGGTGATGTTACGGGAGGCAATGGTGATGTTACGGGGGGCAATGGTGCTGTTTGTGGTCGTGTTGGTTCCGGTCGGTGATGGCATTGGCGTAGGCGCTGGCGTTGGGACGACGATGTCGCCGCCGCCACTGATCAGGAACGTGTACTTGACACGCGAGCTGGCTGGCAGCCCCACGTGGAGGTAGTACATTCCGTCGGCGCCCGTGACGTCAGCCCAGGCGGCCATCTCCGAGCCGTACTGGTCGAGCGCGACGAGCGGCACGTCCAGGTACACGGTCTTGGTCAGGTTGAAGCGCATGATCTTGGGCGAGTACAGTGACGAGGAGATCGCCTGGCCCGTCATCTGCGCGTTCTCGTTCAGCGTGATGAACATGGACATGTTGAGCGAGTTGGCTGAGCTCGCGAACGTCCAATGGCTGATGTCAACGTCGACTTGCAGTGCGCCACGGGTGAACGGCGCGTTGTAGACTTGCGTGGCCGACCCGAAGTGGTTAATCGCTCCGCTCACCAGCTGCGTGACATTGCACGTGAACGTGGGGTCGCTCGCGAGCGCCGGCAGCGCATAGGGAGTGTTTATCCCATTGGTCGGGATCGCGGCCGAGAACCATTTGGTCACGGACGTGCTGCCGTTGCCCCAGTTGGTCGTGTAGTTGTAGTTGTAGACGAAGACCTGCGTGTTGCCCAGACCGGTGACGGCGTGCGGGATGTTTCTCTGGTCGGCCGAGATCTCGTCGATCTCGAGGAACGAGAGTCCGAGAACGTTCTCCCCGCACCAACTCGCGTTCGTGCACGCGTGGAAGCCGCCCTGGGTCCCGACGGGGTGCCAGTCTCCGAAGATAGTGGCCGACACGAAGGACGAGGGCGGTGCTAGGAGGCAGCCGAGAGCCGCTGCGACGGCGACGACCCACCGCTTGGAGCCCATGCTTAGCTTCGCTTAGGACGCGTGGATGCTGGGCCGTGGTTGTCTTCCACCAAGGGAACTAGGAAAGTGAGCCTCTGAACTTTCACTTGATAGGGAGGTGGGAGAGCTTCGTCGCCACGAGGCACTGTCGACCCGAACTGCCTCGTATCCGACCGATCTTAAAAGTGGATGCGCTTTGCGTCTTATGCTGAGCAAGGCGTGCGGTGTATTCTTAGTGGGCAGTGCGGTATTTGTGTCGTGCTCCTGCAGCTCGGACCTCCCACCCACAACACAAGATGCCGCTCCACGTACCCGCTCAATGACAGCTTTTCTGTTTATTTGCGGCGCATACTCTCTCCGGTTGGTCACGTTGCGCATCAGACTTCGAGGCGAAGCAGACAAGCCGAGGTGCTCTCACCACTCTCGAAACGAGCATGGAGCGCGAGCGAGCAGCACTTCGGCACCAATGTAATACACTCTCACTTGGCGCCTCAACCCACGCTCACGGCGCTCTAGTGGCCGATGGAATCGATGCAGCTGTTCCGTGTGTTGGAGGTGATAAACGCTTCAAGACCCGTATCGGCTGAACTCTGAGAATCGGTTGCTGTTTTAGCTCACTTGATCTGTTATAAGCCGCCGTGACCTCCAAGCTCCTCCTCAAAAATCGGTGAACCTAGGCTCCTGCTCTCACATCGGTCGTCTGGGAGATGAGATCCTCAGCATTCTCCCTCTGGCTCGCCGCCTTTCGCAGTCGGTACGCGACCTCGAGCGACGTCGGTCGCTCTTTGGGGTCAGCCTCAAGGCACTGCAGCGCCAGTTCCCTCACGAGGTCGGGACACTGGGTGCTGAACGTCGGCCGCCAGCCCTGGCGCATAATCTGGTGCACCAGGATGTCTTCGCTCATGACGACTCGACCACTCGCGTCGTCCACAATGCGCTCGTGAAAGGGCATCTCGCACGTGTCGACCTCTGAGAGCACGACGCCGAACGCGTACACGTCGCTCGCCACCGAGTAGTCGGCCTCGCCCGAGAGGATCTCGGGTGCCATCCAGCGTCCAGTCCCTAGTCCGCTCCACCCTGAAGGCAGGCTTTCAATCCCCGCTTGGTCTAGGCTCGTACCTGCGATGCTTCTCTCGGCTTCTACATACCGAGAGATTCCGAAATCCGTGAGCTTGGCCCTCAAGTCCTCACCCACGAGCACGTTGTGGGACTTGATGTCGCAATGAAGCAGCACCGGGCTCAGCGAGTGCAGGTACACGAGCGCCTCGATGACGTCGATCGCGATCCGCCACTGGTGTGTCGTCCAGGTCCACTGACCCCTAAAGCCCTGCGCATTGTTGGTGCGCTTGACGTGATCCAGGTGCGCGCGCAGGTCGCCGCCGGGCACGAACTCGAGCATGAGCTGCACGTCGCGCTCCATGGTCCACGCGACGCCCAGGAACGCCACGATGCGCGCGTGACTCAGTTTGCAGACCGTCTTGATCTCTTTCAGGAACAGCTGGATGTCACTCCGCGTGTGGCTGGCGCCATCGCCCTTGAGGTGCTTGACGACTACGCTCTGCGACGAGCGGTACTTGGCAAGCCAGACTTCCCCGAACGCACCCACGGAGAGCTGCTGCTGCTTGTGGATCGCGTCAAAGTCCACGCGGTACGACAGCAGCTCCTCGTCTTCCCAGATCGAGCTCAGCGCCGACGAAGTTGACGAAGACCCTGAGGCGAACGCCGATGATGAAGCCGACGACGACGAAGCCTGGGACGAACTCACCTTCTTTGACCGCTTTAACTGCTCTGGGTCCCCACCACCGCCACTGCGAGAAAAGTCCTGGCTGTCGACCAAGTGCGGCTCGTTCCCGTTGTACAAGTCGGTGTTCTCGCTCTCGTGGCCTTCAAAGAACGTCGTGGACGGCAGCGCCTGGTACGAAGCTGTGATGCGCAGCCCACCGTCGCTTTCCTGGTCAAAAAGGACCCGGTCGTCCTCGTCTCCAGCTTCCAGCCCATTCTCGTTGCGCTCGTCCTCGTCCTCTTCGCTGTTGTTGTTCCCTCTAGTGTACCGCGAGCCCTGGCCAGCTCGACTCTTCTTCCGCTGCCGCTCGGGCTCTTCAAACACAAAGTCGGGGTTGATCTCGTCGTCCGTGTCCGCATCCTCGTCATCATCGTCGCTCTCAGCATTGCAATCCTCATCGCCATAACCGTTCCCAGTTAGCTGCGCTAGACCCATGGCGCGCCGCAGCCTCTTTAACCGCCCCGCGCTCTTCATGTGGTTCCGGAAGCAGTGTGCCCAGACGGCTAGCGACTTATCGCCCACCGCGCGCACTGTCTCTTCTTCCGGCAGGTAGAAGCGCTGCCTGTCACCGGGGAGAGCCTTTGGGAGACTCGACTTGCGCCGTGCCATCGAGTCCGACTGCCGCTTGTGCAGCTCGCGCTCCTGCACGTAGCCCTGGACTCTGAACTCGCGCGTGGCCTTGTCTGCGAGCGCCACCTGTGTGAGCACGAAGCGGTTGAGCAGCTTGCCCTTGCCGTCCACCATGTCGTCGCTCGCGAAGATCTGTAGCGTCGCGCTCTCGGCTTCAAACACGCAGAACCGCCGCCGGAACTTGCGGAAGAGCCCCTCCTTGCGCCAGAGCCAGCCGCTGATGCGCACCGGCACCGAGAACGGTTTAGCCGGCTTGGGGCTGATGCTATAAGCGACAATTGATAATGGCTCGTGCTTCTCGGCCAGGTACTCGTAGATGCCCTGCTCAGCGTCGCGGATGCTGCACAGCGAGACGCTGCCTGGGACGCCGCGATTACGATAGGAGAACAAAGAGGCGGACATGGACGACGCTGTGCTGGGGAACTGCGACGACGCGAACGCCGTGTGCGGCGGCAGCTTGTCGAGCGACGCGCCGAAGAAGAAGAGCTGCTCGCTGATGGCGTTGCTGCTGCTGCTGGCGGCGCTGCCCTCGATGCGTGGACGCGATAACGAGGACGACGACTGCTGCTGCTGCTGCTGCTGGCGGGACGTGCGGTGCTGATTTAGCGAACGAGGCGGCATCTGCGGTGGGTCACAGCCGCCGCCATGGGACGCGTCGTGTGGAAAGCTGCTGCGCCGCATGGAGCTCCCTCGTGCGCCTTGGTGTTGCTTGTTCTTTCTTCGGCTGATAAAGCGGTGTGTGTGTATACTGTGATGCACATATGAATCTGAACAAGGGGTCATATTTTACATTGCAAGGAGGTGCTAAACTGAAGCTCGAAAAGGATACCCAATATGACCTTTTGAGTGGGATAAAGGGGGAGGGGGAATACTTGTGCAGTTGATGGTAAAGCATCACGCGCGAGTGCTTTCTGTTCTCAACCGTGTTTTGCACACAGGCTGAAATCTCACGCTTTCATCCCATTGGCCGACCGTCCGAGATCGAGCGGTCCAGACTCAACCACATTCATCACTCTCTCTCAAGAGAGAGAGAGAGAGTTTTGCGCATCAGACATGTTTGGACTCTGAAATAACTCGTTCGTGGTGTTGCTTCACCTCGCTCAAGCCTTGAGAGGCAGCCTCACCTCACACGAGTCCCCGTAAATGCGGAGAGCCACAGATGGTATCCAACGACTCGGAGCGAGGCGAGGCGTCCTGCAATCGCGAGAGGCGCCTTCACAGCTATCCCAGTGTGTTGTTTGTTGTTGTTTTAAACCGCAAATCCAATAACGCTGGGACCTCGAAGCTCATCGCTTCGTTATCAGTGGCAGTCAGCGTTGACTATAGCACGAGCCCACGTCATCATTGCCAACCTTCGCGCGATGCCGGGCGGTTATCGATTATTTTGACGCCACTTGACCAGCAGGTCTTCTAAACTGAATATCGGCTCCCGGAGCTGAAGCGTGTTTTTGCGCGAGGACGAGCGTGGATCGCCCGCTTGTCGCGAGCTCAAGTGCCGCACCCTCGACTGAAAAACAACAGAAGATACTCCGCCACCACCACCGCCGCCGCGCGTCAAGGTGCGTGATCAACGCCGAGGTGCTGCTGGCGCCCACATCGCCATGGACCCAGTTTTGTTCGTACAGTACACAACTTCAACACTTTATAGGATACAGTTCTGTTTCTCACAAGTGTTTGGCTTTGATTGTTTGAGCAAGCCGACAACAAGCAAGCAAGCAAGGATCTGGTCTCTTGCACCAAGAGTGCAAGCCATCGAAACAGCACCAGACGAACGCGATTGGAAGGTTGCTTGCGTGCCTGTGCTGTATCTGTAGCCATGTGTCGTGTCTTTGGGCTCGCGCCTGTGCCAAGGCAGTCGCGAACACCACTTGCGCGCAATGCGATTGCAGCAAATCCGCCTCTCTTTGTGAGCGCAGAACACGAAAGAAGAGCAAAGAACCCGACCGACCTGCTGCTGCAAAGAGGCGCACGGACGGCTGCTGCTACACGCGAGCTCCTGTAAAAGACGGCGTATATATATGGAGTGTGCTGTACACGCACCCATAAACTGCTCATCCTCGCTATATTGTTGACGTAGCAGCAGGCAGCGACACAGCTGCCTGTCCACACGCACTTCGCTGCGCGTGCGCGTGTCTTTTTGCATGGCGCCTGTTCACCCACCGTTCGTATCGCAAAGCATTTAACCTTTCGATAGGGCCTCTGGTTGTTTCATCCATCCCTCCGACCTGCATCACCCGGCGTCCCTACTTTATCCAACATGCGCAAGCACATCCAGCCGACCGACCAGAATATCCATCGGACCCCCTTCTTATAACGTCGCCTCTCGAGCTTCTGTGCTGTCCCACACACACACACACACAAAGAACCCCAGCCGGCTAATAATATGAGCGGCCGGCCTTCCCACTCTTTTCCACACAGCTGATGGATGGGAGTGGCTCCGCTCATTCACAACACACAGGACACCGTCATTACGGCATTTCGCACGCACGACCCGAGCCATATAACCTCCTCCCCCCCCTCACCAAGGTTCTCCTTTCACGCTATCGCTACCGCAGCGCGTGACGTCACCCCTCCCGTCTTGTTACGATGCTGTACGACCACCGCCACAAGCGCGGTCGCCAGGCGATGGCCGTCGCGCCGCGCCCCACGCCCCCGACGACGACCGCGAGAAGCACGGCCGCGGTGAGCACGACGCGCCTCGCGGCGCCCATTGTGCGCGCACACGCCGCGACGGGGCGCTTCCGGGAGGCGCTGCCGAGACATTCCCGACAGCAGCAGCAGCAGCAGGTGTGGATGATGACTGGCGGCTCGGAGCGCACGGCGCCAGTAGCAGGCCCAGTGGCGTCTTTTCGATCGCCGACAGCCGCGATAATGACGGCGATCGAGCCTGTTGCGAGAAGGCAGGCGGCCTACGCGTACACGCCAGATTCGGTGCTCGTGGAGAGCGAGCCGGCGGACGTACAGAAGATGATCCGCCACGCGCACCGCGCGCGCCGCCTGCTGCTCGACCGGCTCACGGTCGTGAACCTGCGGCGCAGCCACCGGTGCGAGCTGCTCGAGGAGATCGCGCGGCTCAAGAAGGTGCTCGCGAGCCTGCAGGAGCAGGTGGACGCGACGACGCGCAACGTCGCCAAGATGGACCGCCTCGTGCACCACCTACAGACGATCTCGAGCATCTTCACGGACGCCATCGAGGCGCCGACAGCAGCTCCATTAGCAGTGTCAGGGCTCCCAGTAGCTCTGACAGTCGGTCCTGGTATTACTAGTGAAGAAGGGGAAGAAGAAAGCGACCCGAGCCCGAGAGCAGCAGCGTCGCCGGTGGTGATGGCTCCAGACGCCCAGTTGATCGAGAATGAGCTCGAGCCGGAGGCCAAGCAGGCCGAAGCCGGCGACACGATGCAGACGCCGGTCAAGGAGCCGCTGGAGAAAGATGATGATGCAGAATACGGCGTTGAGGTCAACGACGAGGGAACGCGTGGCGCTGAAGAGGGACAACAAGGAAAAGAAGCCACCGCAGCGGAATGAATGGGAGGAGAGCTACTGCTAGCAGGAAGAGAGTAAGAAGAGTCTGGAGATATTTATCCCCCAGCGGCGGCAAGCGGAATCCGATGGGGTGTGTGGTGGTGGTGGGTATTTGGTGTGTGCGCTCTCAGGAATGAAGTCGTGAATGGGATCTTTCTATATTTTTCTTGGAGAAGGGGAGGGGTCTGCTGTATTGGTGTGGAAGGATACAGTTTGTTGGAACACTTCATCCAGAACACTGACCGATCCAAATATCTGGCTCAGCTGCGGGATATGAAGTGGCCCGTCATCTTCTTCACGGTCGCAAAGAAACGAGGCCAGCGCACCACTGTACTTGCAGCATGAGTCAGCAACGTTTCCCAGTGATGACGAAATGATTTGTATCTGTTCTTCCAGATGCAGGACTATAGAGAGGTGTACATGCATTATGGAGTCGCTTTTGCTCGTAGCTTTAGTAGCAGGACGATGAGCTGTATATAAGCCTTTCAAAACGCGATATAGTCGCTAATATCGTCCAATGGGCGACCTTTCCTTCCATCAATGTTGTTCTGATTGGCTGAAGTATGATCAAATCCACACCTGCTCTTCTGGAGAGAGATTCCTCTACGACAAGCATATAAATACAAGACCCTTTCTCGGCTCAACAGACGTGCGGCGTCGACGACATGGGCCGGCCGCAGACCGACGCCTCGCAGGCGCATAACGTCTCTCTCTCACCTGCTCGCTCAGGATGCCGCCACCAGCCATGGCGACGCCGCGCGACCTGCTGCCGCAATGGCTCGTGCGCCATGACCACCCAGCGGCCGCGCTCTCTGACTCCGCCATTAACGACGGCACCACGGCTCTCGAAAAGTGCTCTTCGGCTCTCGAAAAGAGCTCTTCGGCTCTCGCGCCGCCGAGCCACATCTCGATGGTCCCGTGGGACGACGGCTTCACACCCTCGGGCTGCAACAACAAGCCCGGCAAGATGATCCGCGACCAGGTGCGCTCGACACCCGGTGCGTTCCGCGTGATTGACTGTGCCGTGAGCCGCGAGACCGCGGATCTGCTCTACGTGAGCGCAGTCAAGGCGAAGGTCTGGGGCGTGTACGTGCCCACGACCGAGCTGTCGTTCTCCAACCAGAGCACCAGCGACAACAAGACCACGACTACAGAGCGCAGTAGTGAGGGTGGCGGTGAGGAGTCATATCGCCGATCGCTCGCGAGACGCGCGGTACAGGAGCTGCTCGTGGACAAGGCCTCGGACGTGATCTCGCCGAGCGACTGGCGCAACACGCACGGCGTGGCCGTGTGGGTCATCGCGTCCGACTGCGACGACGAGACCGAGTACCACCTCGACTATGCCGAGATGGTGCGCTACGAGACGAATGTGATCGTGCCACCGCTTTATGGGGCCACGCTGCACGTGAGTCCGCTGCGTAACCGCGCTGAAGGTGATGATAGCCGCGAGAGCGATACTGAAGACGACGACCGCGTATCCGACTTTGAAGGCGGCGGCTTCCACGTGAACGTGAACGGACTCGAGCACTACCGCCAGTATGGCTACAAGACGCGGCTCGCGCACAAACTCTCGACCGACGCGCTCGAAGCGGTTAGCGCAGCCGAACCGGGCTGGCAACATGTGCCCTACTTGTACCGGCGCGGGATCCTCTGCGACGGCGAGTTCCCGCACTTTAGCGGCCGCGTGCGGTCACTACCTTCAGCACCGCTGGCTTCAGCAACAACACCAGAGCGACTTCCGGCTAAGCGGGTGGTGGTGGGCTTCAACCTGTTCCCGCCCGAGATCGGCGCGTTCGTGGCAAAGTTCCCCGAGCACAGCAACGCGTTCAACAAGTACATTAAAGTGTCCCAGGCCGCGGTCAAGCAGGCCGGTGGACAGCAGCAGCAACCGTGGAGCCTCGCGAGTCTGAGGGCGAACCCGAAGCAGGCCGCGTTCCTCAAGTTCCTCGCCAAGAAGATCAAGGAGAAGAACGTCGACATCTCGACGCTCTCGAGGTGAACTGGAGCTGAAGAACCGGTCAGTGGGCCAGTAGAGACAGCCCCGGCGTCGTGAGACCCATCGACGATGAATAACTCACACTCATTACAAAACTTGAATGGATCCAATGGCGGTCTACTGAAATAAATAGACGCAAGCTCTGCTCTATCAACCGGCTCGCTCTCGATCGAATCGATTCATTCGATCAGTTGTGGCGGAAGAACTTGAGGCTGACCCAGTTGGCGTAGAACGCCAGGAAGGACACGGGGATCGTGAGCGGCAGCAGGTAGCAGTAGTACACGTCCAGCTCGATCGCGCGCAGCACGCCCACGGCCTCCTCTTGTACGTGTACTGGGTCATTGGCGGCGGCGGCGGCTATGGCGATGGCCGAGAGCGCCTTCGTGTCACTCGGGTCGTCGATGTAGAGCAGGAGCTTGGAGAAGAACATCATGTACCTGTTGACGCATAGAACATGAGCAGCTGCGCGATACTGTAGCAGGAAGATACGCACAAGCAGCAGACGCACATGGAGAGGATGAAGGCGAGCGCGGCGCCCAGGACGATCACGTAGCCCCACACCTGGCTCGTCGAGCCCGCGCGCTTGGCATTTGTGCCCGAGCTCATCTTTTTGCAATTCTGTTGCTGACTTGCTGTTTTGTTTGTGTGCGTCCATTACCAATAGACATCCAACATATTGTGTTTAGTAAGCTGTAAAATCTACATGTTATATATCACACAGGGAAGCTGGGGTTCAGGGCTCAGCACACAACGCGAATCGACCTCATGCGTCTTGAGTCGCGTAGCTTTCCAGTGCACCGTCGAACCAGGAAGCTTCAGCTCCGGCCCTTGACAACACGACGCAGCGGCTGGAGTCCGTTGCCTATATGCATTCCGATCACCCAGAGTACCAGGTTTGCCACGCTGAAAGCCAATTTCAACCTTCCGCTCAGTCCAATTTCCAGTATTTGACAGTCTCCATCCCCATTCGCTCTTGGTATCCTGTAAGCCTTAGACGTACACCTGGGCCTGCGTGGACCTGAGCGGCTGCATCTCCTGGGCGTTCTCCCGGGTATTAAGCTTCTTGTTTTCGTGACGGATGTACCAGGCGGCGAAGAGCGCCACGATCACGAGCGGTACGAGCACCGTCGTGTTCGTGGCGCCAAAGCCTAAGCCAAAATCTTCAAAGTTATGCGAAAGGTGCACGGGCTTGCACTGAGGCAAGTCACGGAGCTTGGCCTCCTCGAACTTGTTGAAGCCCGCGGGCTCGGCCATGGGCTTGGGTGCCTTCTTGCTACTGGAGGAGCGCGAGGTTAGTGGTGCAATGGTCACTGGCGCCTGCCCCACGTACTGAACGTCGCCGCTGCCCATTATGCCGCCGCTGATTGACTCTGAGGCCTGGACGATGGCGTCCCCACTACCAGCGATGTTCACTGTCGCCTGCACACAGGCGATCGAACCAACGTATGCGTCCCCCGAGCCCGCGAGCGAGATCTTCTCGGTCGTGCACCTCCCGCTTGGGTACACCGAGACATCACCACTGCCAGCGATGGATACGACCACCGAGTCCGAGTTGAAGTTGTACGAGTTGAGGTACGTATCACCCGACCCGGCGGTGGACAGCGTGGTCTCCTTGACGACCACCGAGTTGACAAACAGACGAAGGTCGCCCGAGCCGTGGGTCTCGCCCGAGAGCTTCTGCGCCGCGATTTGCGACGTCGAGAGCTCAATGTCGCCACTGCCCGTGGTCGACAACGCCAGCGTCTGCACGTTGAACGACGGCGCGTCGTGGATGTACACGTTGCCGCTGCCCCGCGTGGTGATGCTGACCGAATCGCTCGGTGAGTAGGCGACCAGCACGTCATTCTCAATGATCACGTCCGCAGAACCTCCTGTCGAGACAGTCTTGAGCTTCTGCAAGTGTGCGAGCGTCACTTCGACGAGCAGGTAGCCTTTCAAGCTGATCGTCGCCATCCCGGAGCGCGCGCGGATCTCGAGCACACCGCGCGCGGTCGAGACGACCTCGAAGAAGTTCAGCACGTCCGCTGAATCGCCCGAGAAGCGCACTTTCGCGAGCGGAGCCTGATCGGTGGACGTCGATAGGAACACGCGGCCGGGGACGCTGAGCTTCACCTCGTCGATCTCATCGTTGTCGTCGAGCAGCGCCGTGTGGCTCGCCACCGTCCACGTGCGCTCCCACGTCTGGTGCGACGGCGCGCTCCCTTCCTCACTGTCGTCGTCGTCATCATCGTCGTCAGCCCAGGGGTCCTTCGGCTGGAAGTGCGGCGCGATTCGCGTAGCGCCATCACTCGTGACGGTGATCAGCGCTGAAGCGAAGCGCTGCTGAGCTGACAACGCGAACAGCGCGGCGCCTATGAGCAGCGCTGCCTGGGCACATCTGGAGCGCGGCATGACGTGTGTGGAGCAGATGGATGGCTGGAGGAGGCTGGTGCTGGAGCGGACGGATAAAAGAGAGACAGGTGCGTTGACGCGATGGCGCCTGACGTGCTGAGGTGTGCGAGGCGGTGGATTCTCAGTCGCAGCGTGCGAGTCCGATAGTGAGTCTGCCAGTCACTCTGCTTGTGCCTGCAGACTGACAGACAGGTGGGAATTGCACGCAGTTGGTCGGTGATGGGCTCCTCCGTTTCATCACCATCATTCTGACCGTTTCACAAGAGTGACTGTGTTATTTGCGTGGACCACATGCTAAATTGAAGCTTGCGTGGCAGGCAGGCAACCTTTCGTCGCCAGGTGTCAATGAATGGCTACCTGTCTGTCTGTCTGTCTGAACCAGTTGCTACCTATTAGACGTACACTTGCGCTTGCGACTGCGCGCTTGCGAGCGCCTGCAGCTCCTGGGCGCGCACGGCTCGCTGCGCCTGGGCGTTCTGCCTGTTGTTCTCGTGGCGGATGAACCAGAGCGAGAGCAGCGCCAGCAGCACGAGCGGCACGAGCAGAGCGCGGTCCGTGAGGTTGGCGCTCGCAAAGTCGATCGACAGGTGCACGGGCGTCCTCTCTGGCAGATCGTGGATCTTGGCCTCGTCGTACTTGTTGTACCTCGCAGCCTTGGCCATGGGCTTTGGGTTCTTCTTGCTCGAGAAGAGCGAGGCCTCTGGCGCGATGCTCGCTGGCGCCTGACCCACGTACTTGACGCCACCACTGCCGACAACGCCGCCGTCAAGAGTCTGTGACGCCTGTACGATTGCGTCCCCAGAGCCACCGATCTTCACGTTCGCATGGACGCACGCGATTGAACCGAGGTACGCGTTACCGGACCCAGCGATGACGACTTGCTCGTTGGAGCACCTGCCCATCGGGTACACGGACACATCACCGCTGCCAGCGACTGCCACGGCCACCGTGTCCGAGTTGAAGTTGTACGAGTTCAGAAATACGTCGCCCGACCCGGCGACGGCCAGCGCGGTCTCCTTGGCGTGCACCGAGTTGGCAAACAAGCGGATGTTCCCCGAACCGCCGACAGTGGCTGAGAGCGTCTTGACTTCGATCTGCGCGGTTGAGAGCTCAATGTCGCCGCTGCCAGCGACGGTGAGCACAAACTGCTGCACGCTGAACGACGTCGTGTCGTGAGCGAAGATGCTACCGCTGCCTTGAACCACGAGAGCGACGGTGTCGCTGGCTGAGTACGCGACCAGCACATTGTTCTCAATGATCACGTCCGCTGAGCCTGTTGCCGTGACGCTCTTGAGCTTCTGGATGTGAGCGAGGGTCACTTCGACGAGCAGGTAGCCAGTCAAGCTGTCCGACGTCAATCCTGCTCGCTGGCGGATCTCGAGCACCCCTGGGCTAGTCGAGACGACCTCGAAGAAATCCAGGACCTCTGCTGAATCGCCAGAGAAGCGGAGTTTCGCGAGCGGCGCCTGGTCAGCGGCAGTGGACAGGAACACGCGGCCGGGGATGCTGACTTTCACCTCGACGATCTCGTCTTTGTCGTCGACCAGCGCCGTGTGACTCCCCACCGTCCACGTTCGCTCCCACGACTGGTGCGACTGTGAACTTGGATCGATGTCCGAGTCGTCGTTGTCCCAGGGCTCCTTGGGCGGCTGCAACTGCGGTGCGAGTGGCGTAGGACCGTTGCTGGTGACCGTGATGACTGCTGCAACAGGGAGGCGTTGCGACGACAGCGTGAACAACGCTGCGCTAATGAGCAACGCTGCTTGGGCCATCTTGGAGCGCAGCATGGCGGGGAGACGATGGATGGAGGAGGTTGGCGCAGGAGCGGATGAAAGCGACAATGCCAAGTGAGCCCACGCGCGTGAGCTTGGGGTGCTGCCTTGCGTGGGAGTGCTGGTGGCCTCTGCGGTGCAGTGGATTCTCGCTCGCTCGCGCAGTGAGCAAGCTCGTCTGTCTGGGGGTGCTCTTTTCAGAGGAAGCGCAGTTCTCTTTGTGCTGAGCTTCTCATTTTTCTACCATCATTCTGCAGTGAATGCTTGCTGCTGGACGTGGACCACACACTCGATAATGAGCTTGATGCCCATCAAAAGCTCGCAGCATGGCTCCGCTATTTCTCCAACGCTCCGTGCCTCAGGCTGATGGACAGCACGCATGCCACAAGAGGAGCACACGCTGCGAACGGTCTCCGTTTGCTTCAAAACTTGTGGATGAGTTCTATTTCAATTCCTCGCCATTCACCCTATCTCAAACAAACAAAATCAATTCAAAAACCCTGTGTCTCCTAAAGAACGACACGAACACGAACGAGTGGAAAGCAACCACTCACTCTCACTTGCGCACTCGAAGCCAGTCAGCCAGTGACCCACTCGCTTACACGAGTGGGCGGTAGTGGCGGCGGATGCGGCGCTTCTGGAAACTGTTGGCCGCGAGAGCCACGACCACGAGCGTCGTGGCGACCATGCTGAAGATCAGGAAACCGTTCGGGCCGTGCGCGACAGTCGACAAGTGAGTCGACACCACCGCCAAATACGACTGCGTGGTGCCGGTCGTGAGCTTCACGATCGGGTCCTCCGCGTAGAAGACCTGCTTCGTCACGAGCGAGTAGTAGAGCGGGTAGCGCGCTGGCGCAGCGACCGCTTCGTACGCGATCACGGTGTTCTCGGCAGCAGGGTGCACGATGTCCGAGCGCCAGAACAGCCACTTGCTCGTCTTCACCTTCTCTGGACGCTCACCCACGTACCCGACCGAGCCGGAGAAGCTCGTGCTGACCTTCAGCTTGTCCGTGGCCTGGACGATGACGTCACCAGATCCCCACACACTCACCGACGACTTCTCCGCCACAATGGAGCCAGCAAGAAGCTTGCCCGAGCCGGACAGAGTCAGCTTCTCCGTGGTGACGTTGCCCGCCGACGCGAAGCTCGTCGATCCTGAGCCGTACACCGCAGCGACCAAGTCTTCAGCCTTGAAGTCCTTCGTCTGCACGATCAAGCTACCGCCGCCGCTCACCGCAGTCGTGGTCTGCACCGACTTCAAGTAGGCATCCGCCAGAAGCGCAATCTTACCAGCTCCAGCGACGTTCGCGTCGAGCGAGTCTTCAAGCTTCAGCGCTGGCACGTCGATCTGCACGACACCCGAGCCAGCGACGTCGATCGTGAGCGCGTCAAGCGCCACCTTCGCCGTCGACTTGATGAACACGCTACCCGGACCGGACGCGGCGATCTTCACGGTGGTGTCCTTGTCGTCCTCCACGAAGACACCGTCGCCGATGACGACATCGTCCGCGAGCTCGGTCGACAGGTGGCGAATGAAGTTCTTGTTCTTCAAGATGATCTGCGTCAGCACGAAGCCCTCGACGTTCGCGTCCTTGTTTGCCAAGTGGATCTTCAGGCCGTTCTCCTTGCTTGGGTGCAGCGCGATCACTTCAAACAGCTCAAGCAGCGCGCTCGAGTTGCCCGTGACGACGATCTTCGCGACCACAGCCTCAGTCGGCTTGTGGTGTTTCTTGTGCTTCTTGTCGTCCGAGTCGTGCTCCTTGAGCTCACGGCCACCACGCAGCTGCGTCGTCAGGTCGCCAACGTTCACTGCGCCAACACCAGATCCCGAGTTGGAGCCTTCCAACGAGCTGGAGCCGTCCGCTTCTTCCACAACCACAGCTGGAACAACCTTCTTGGGCGCTTGCGAAGCTGGCGCGACGGCATCGACGGTGACAGCAGGCACAGGGAACACGATGTCATCGTCACTGTCGCTGCTTCCCGACGCCGAAGAAGAAGACGAAGCCGACGTGAACACAACCTCGTCGTCGCTGTCGGCACTCGATCCGGATCCGCTCGTCGACTCAGTGGCACCGACAACGACCACCACAGGCTTGGGCGTGGACGGCGCTGGGGTCGGCTGCGGCGGCGCAACCGTCGCAGGCACAACAATCGCCGGCAGGTTCTCCTCCAGGTCGACGAACACGCGGCCGGGGATGAGCAAGTGGAGCTTCTCGAGCTCCTCGGCGCTCGAGATCGTCCACGTGCGCTGCAGCGTCTGGTGCTCGCCCACGACGTCCTCGGGGGGCGCGACGGCGCTCGAGTCGACCGTGAGCGCCTGCGTCACGGCGCCCAGCGACGCCAGCGCGGCGACCGCCGACGCGTAGTAGCAGAACACGAGCTTCATTGCTTTCGTGTCTCTGTGTGGTTGGTGGCGAATCCAGGAGTGGGAATGATGAATGAGAGAGATGCGATTGCGGAGAATAACGGCCAGAAGCCAAGAGCGATTCTGGGATCGCTGCTGCTGGACGGAAGTGTATATTCGTATCTTTTCTCCGGATACACAGGTGTGGCAATAAATCAGCTGCTCTTTGACAAGCGCGAGTGAGGTATACGCTTCCGGTTGCAGAAATCGTTGACGAGGCAGACAAGGCAGGCAGACAGGTGGATTTGCGGCAAAGCCAGCAACGACAATGTTCCCTCCTCAGCTGCCAGTGGTGGCTCCGGAAGGTGCCTTGGGTGGCTGAGCCGTGCTGTGACGTGGGCGTGTGTGGTCGGTGATAGGTGCAGGCGAGCGGCGAGTGCGCGGGGCGTTGCTCGGGCGAAGGCCGACTGACCATCCACGCTTCTCGAGTGGCGAGGCGGACACGTCGTATTTGTGCAGCAACACGGTTGTTTCCCCCTGCCTGCCTCGTAGCAACTCCACATCGGTCCGACCCAGGCTGGTCTCCAAAAACAGCAGGACCAACGCAAGCTCCGACTTCACCCAGCGCGCACAAAAAGCATTTCGTGTGGTGTCAGAGGAGTTTGCAAGCCTGATACCGCATTTATGCGGTGCGACCTCTTTATTTGCGTCCAAAACCTGCCGACTGGACGTTTCGAGCTGATAACTGCAGCTCTGGCCATTTCGACTGTCCAGATCGTTGCTCGGTCTGATCCAATGCGCAAATGGCTCGGGACTCAGATGAACGCCATTTCGTTTCCATTTGAAATGCGCTATTAAACCCTTCTGGGTTAAATCATGCTGCTCTCTCGCGCGCGTTTGATTCGTTTTTTTCCAATCCGGACGCGCGCGAAGGAAGAAAGCGAAGGAGGGGAAGAGAACGTGACGAGCATGGCGGACGCGAGCGACAAGCAGCAGCAGCAGATGGCGCTGGGTGCGACCCCCACGGCCAGCGGCGGCGGCGACCTCTTCGACGGCCTCTCGCTCGACTACAACTTCTTGGACACGCCGCGCGGCGAGACCACGAACGGCGGCGGCACCAAGGAGAACGACCTCAACACGACCAACACAGGCGGCGCGATGATGCGCATGGACGGCGACAACGACGACCCGTACGCATTCACGCCGCGCGTGGCGCACATGATGGCGCCGCTCGGTGGCAATGGTAGCAGCAGCGAGATGCTTAATGCGAACGACCACATGCTCTTCGACCACGACGTGGCGTCGAACGGCATCTCGGGCACGCCGAGGAGCGCTGCGGCGGCGGCGCTCTTGAACCCCCAGCAGCAACAGCAAGACATACCGACGCCGCTCAGCTTTTCTTTTTCGCTCTCGCCCGTGCGCGGAGGAGGAGACGCGGCGACGACGCAGCAACGGTACCGCACGGCGCCGCAGCACAAGCACAAGCGCGTTCGCTCGAACCCGGACGTGATCTTCAGCTTCCAGCAGACGCTGCACAGCGGCCTGGACCCCGTGACCGAGAGCATGCCGACGACGGAGATCAGCAGCAATACCGTTTC
Organism: Globisporangium polare; assembly: GCA_023333845.1. Classification (NCBI taxonomy): domain Eukaryota; phylum Oomycota; class Peronosporomycetes; order Pythiales; family Pythiaceae; genus Globisporangium; species Globisporangium polare. The sequence goes on along the minus strand of JAASFQ010000107.1, from coordinate 16,148 downwards.
CAGTCACACGCTTCGACCGAGCATCAACACGGTCGTGCCCACGCGAGGACGAACGGTGTCCAACGAGCTGGCGAACGCCGTGATCTCGTCGATCCTGAACGACTTCCAGGACCCACCGCCTGCAGTTAGTGCCGACAGTGGCGCGTTGCCCAACACGCCTCCCATGGCGCCGATCGGTCCGGTGCAAGTCATGACCCCCGTGGGGCTCAACGACGTCCGCACGACGCCGATCCCGTTCAACCAGCTCGGTGATGGGATGCACAACGACGACTCGTTCAAGGACATGGACGAGTTCCTGCAGGACCTGTCGTGGGCCGAGATCCCGACGGACGGGGGCTCCTCTTCGATGGAGGGCATCACGTCCGGCACCATGAGCGGCCTCATGCGTCGCGAAGACCAGGAGCGCATGATCGAGTCGTCGCCCGTCGCGTACCGATCACAGCGCATCCAGGAGGGCGTGAACGAGCTCAAGATGAAGCGCAAGCGTCCGCAGCACGGGCGTCATCACTCGAACCCGGTGGACCTGTTGCACAACATCGACCAGTTCCGGATCCTGGCGCAGCAGACCAAGCAGCAGCAGCAGCTCCAGCAGCTGCAGCAGCAGGACCCGTCGTCCGTGCTCAACCTCAACTCGTTCGCGTTGCCGGGATCGAGCGGTGGCATCGTGGACTTCCAGCAGGGTGCTGCCATGCAGCAGCAGCAGTTCAACCAGTTCCAGGTGCCGGCGCAGATCGCGAGCGGCGCGGCGCGGTCTCTTCACGACCGCCGCTCTTCTCTACCGAACGTGGCGGGGTTCGTCGTGGGGGTGCCGACGGGCAACGGAGCGATGCCGCCACGCGCAGCAGCGCGCCGAGCGCAGCGCTCGACCGGCATCTCGATGGATATGTCGCAGATGAACCTCAGCTTCCTCTCGGTGCCGGAGGAGGAGTTCCAGCAGCAGTACCAGCAGTTCCAGCAACAGCAGCACCAGCACCAACAGACTGTTAATGACAGCAATAGCAAGAAGGCGCTGGCGTTGGCGGCCGCGGCCGAGGAAGAGGCGAATCGCAAGCTGTACAAGTGCGGCCGGTGCGGCCAGCCCAAGGTCGGCCACGTGTGCACGATGCCGGACCAGCGCAACAACTGGACGCAGGTGGACCTCGAGGTCACCAAGGGGCTCAAGGTCATGCGCATCAACTGCCACATCCTGCCGGTCAAGAGCCGGTGGGTCACGCAGGACGAAGAGAACCTCCGCGACGAGCTGCGCGCCAACAACGTCCGCATGCAGTAAGGAAGAGGAGGAGGTACACCCCGGGTAAGTTGTTTGACTCTCTATCGATAGTGTGCATACCGGTACTGTACACCAGCAGGTCACTCTGGTGAGTGGGACAGAGTATGAAAACCCGTTTGTCTGAACTACACTGTTATGCAGGAGCAAGTCATGTTCCAAAGACCTAGGGCCACTTGACGAAGACAAGCCTGGTACAATTGCAATGAAAATACACACACACACACACATGCCAACAGCTACGACGTCACCGCAGGCGAGCTGGACCATGGGGAGGTGCATTGCTGACCCGATTCATAATCGCCAGGTATACTTTCAGTCTCTTGCAGCTCTCCGTGAGCAAACTGATCGGCTTGGGGATCAGCGCGTTGTCCCCATCCCGTGGTGGATTCTGAGGCGGACACCACCGCGAGTGCTGTCATCGGGTCTTTCAACGCTCTCGGAGAGAGATGTGAAGGCCTCGCAAGCACTGAACTTCAGTGGTGGCGGCGTGATGATGGCGGTCTCCACTTTGCATTGGTGAACAGCAACATGCAGCAAATCCGCCACCATCGCGCGTCGATTCTCTGGCGGAAGTCCGACTGACTCGTTTTGGACCACACAGTGTGGCACTCGCTTGACGGTTGCGAAGCGATTTGATTGAAGCACGGGATGTCGTGCTCTGCAGATGAAGCGAAGCTATACGAGCGTCCGTATAGTGGACGCTCCGCTCAACGCGAGCGAGGAGGTCCGGTGTGAGCTGCACTGCACGGCGTGGAAAGCGCATACTAACCAGCTTGATCCGGATAAACAACAGTATCGCAATGGCACAGCATCCAACGAGCGGCTCGTTTTCAGCTTGCACGCACGATCTCCCTGCTAAGGTAGCATCTCGGAGAGTCAAATCAAGAGCAAGTAGGAAAGTGCATCGCAAGATTAACCTAGGAGAGGTGCTACAGTACACGCTCTGTCGTCACGTCGTGTCGCAGGCCATCATCGCCGATATCCAGATTACAATTGATCTAAAGTCGACACCGCGACTTTACATCCCTTTTCGCGCCAAAAGCACCAGTTTCATACCTCTAAGTCACCGAAACCCGTCGAATTAGCTGCTGATTACGGCCACAGGTGGGACGAGCGAGGAGCTCCGAAAAACAGGCGGTTTGGAGGATGGACCGGGTCTCGGACGCTTTTTGCCTGGTTTGCGTGGTGATGACCGGCGACTGGTCCCTCTGGTCGCTCGCTCCCAGTCTCCCTTTCCGAGTCGTCGAGCGAGCAAGCAAGCAAGCGAGCGAGCGCCGCGCTGGACGAGCCCCATCCAGGTAAAGCCACGTGCGACGACGTGTATGTCGCGACTTGTCCTCGCTGGATGATGGCTGACGTGGTCGTCTTGTCCGAATCCGTATCCGTATCTGTCACTTGACCTTATCAGGCGAGCGAATCCATCCATCCATCCATCCATCCATCTATTAATAGACGAGCGCCATTTGCCAGCAAGGAAGACACAGTGTTCGAGTCCAGCGTGATCACAGTTCTCTCCTGCACGAGCAGCGAAAAGACGAGACGAAAGCGAGTGGGCGGCAGAGAAGGCGAGAACAGCGCGCAGCTCTTCGGACTGACTGGACGACGGACCGGAAGGAGCATGAGGCAGAGACGGCAGGGCGGCGGCGGAACGGCGTGTGGGATTCCAGCAGCGGCGGCGGCGCACTGGCCGCGAACAAGAGCGACGGCGCAGACCGACGACGACGAAGTGATGCAAGCTACAGATTCGACGCGGTTACGGTGCCGCAGCAGCGGAGGCGGCGCGAAGCTCGTGCGGGCCGCCGTGATCGCCGCCGTACTCGTTAATGTTGGCGCCGAGGCGGTACAGACAGCAGGGCTCTCGTGTCCAGCAGCAGCAACAGCGGCGGATAAGCGCGTGGCGGTGACTGCAGGCTCGGGCTCCGGTGTTGATGGCGACGCGCGAGAACAGGTCGCAGAGTGGAACGTGTGGACGACCAACCGTTGCGAAGCGAACTACGCCGCCGCGATCGGTGGTGACGGCGCGCTGAGCGAAGCTAAGACGAGCGTCGTGTGCGCGTACTATGACCCGGCGAGCTTCTCTGACGCAGAGCAGCGCCTCAGTGTCCAGCAGATGTGTCGGAGCGGGACGCAGCAGACGCGCAGCACATTAGCGGGCGCACACGCGTGCTACGACACCGGCGACTGTCTCGTGGAGTTTATGAACGTGACACCTGCCGCCGACGAGTCGGCTGATTCAGGGGGTGCGTGGGAGTTTCGCCTTGGCGACTTAACAACAGAACGAGTGGTGGAGAGTGCAAGCGAGCCCGTGCGCGTGGGGGAGCTCGTCGTCTCGTCTCAAGCCTCGACATTGTACGTCTCAGGCTGTCCACGTAGCTGTCCTCTTCAAATGGACTATTCTAACGTGCCTTGTTACTTTATTTGTAGAACGTTCGATGGTCGGAGCTCGTCGTCCTCTCAGGAGAAGAGACCTGCGACGCCCGTGCGCTTCGCGACAGACCTGTCGAGCGCCAGATCCCTCCGTTCGCTGTTATTTATTGGCCTCGACGTGTCGGCGTCGGCGCTGCCGAGCTTCCCAGCCTCGCTTCGAGAACTGTACGTCGCTGTTCATTCATCTTTCAGTCCACGGCTGCCAGGCTGCCGTGACCCCAGTCTTTCTAACTGTGTTGGTCGTTATCAACTTTCTGTCTGCTGACCATAGGCACATTGTGGACTGCCTGCTGAGCGACATCCCACTGAACGCCATCGCCCAGTTGACGCAGCTCGAGACGCTCATTCTGAGTCGGAACATCGTGAGCAAAAAAGCCCAGGACGCGCCGCTGAGTGTGCTCTCCCAGGTCCAGTTTGAGTTCCTGCGAGCGCGGCTCTCTGGTGGCGAATCGGACGATGGGAGACGAGAGACGCCGTGTCCCGATGGCTCCAGCAGCGAGCAGCTCAACGGTCTCAAGGTCTGCGTCGCAGGCGCTAATACCGACGTGATGTCGATTCAACGGCGCATGCTGGTGACGAACTCGACGTCCAACCTGCGCAAGTCGAACTCCACATCCAACTCTTCAGGCAGTGGCAGTAGTGACACCGAATCGGCGACGACCGTGTCGATCTACCTCATCGCGAGCTTCGCTGGGCCGGGGCTCTTTGCGCTCTACAAGCTCTTCCTCTACGTGTACTTCTACACAACGTACGCGAAGCATCTGAAGAACGTGCAGATCCCGGCCGAGAACAGCAAGAACGACTCAGCCAAGGGCGACGACGACAACGAAGACCCCCGCACGACCGAGAAGGTGTCGTCGTCGATCTCGCCGGACTCGCTCGTGTTCGCTGTCCCACCCGAGTCGATCGTGCTGCCCCCAGCGCCCGCAGACCAGCGGCGGTTCAACAACATGAGCTTCTGGGTCGACGAAGAGCTCCAGGACTGGCGCATGGACTTCAACCAGGTCAAGATGCTCAAGTGCCTGACGACGACGCCGAACCAGAAGCGCCATCTGCGCTCGTCCAACCCCGCTACAGCCGCACTGAGCGCCTGTGAAGTCTGGCTGGGAAAGTTCTATCCTCAGGGTGCCCCTGACGCCGAGCAGAATGTCGTGCTCAAGTGGCTCCCACCGAAGCACAAGGAGCCAAACAACTCGCCGATGGACAAGTTCAAGGGCGAGATCAAGCGCCAGGCGCAGTTCTCGCACCCGAACGTCGTCAAGTTCTTCGGCATCGTCTGGTCCGTGGACACGCACCTCGTGGCCGTGACCGAGTACATGGCGCGCGGCGACCTGCGCCAGTGGCTGCACCGGTACGCGACCCGTGAGTCCGGGCGCTGGTCGGTCCAGAAAGTGCAGATCCTGTTGGACGTCGCCAAGGCGCTGCTGTATCTGCACTCGATGCGGCCCACACTGGTGCACGGCAACTGCAATTCGCGTAATGTGCTGCTGAACGAGCGCATGAAGGCCAAGCTGAGCGACTTTGGCTCGTCCAAGGACCTGCTCTCGGAGCGCGAGCTCATGGCGTACAGCGCCGTGGGCTCGGGTCGCTGGATCTCGCCCGAGGCACTCGTGGGACGTGAGAGCAAAGTCTCAGGGTACAATACCGGCGCTGGGGACGCGGCCGCGGCCGCTGACGTCTACTCGCTGGGCATCCTCATGTCGGAGATGGACACGCACGAGCTGCCGTTCTCAGACCTGATGCAGGCGAACAAGGCCGCGTTGCCGGAGACCGACGTGCTGCAGCTGATCGCGAAGGGCGCGCTGTCGCCCACGCTGTCGCCCACGTGCCACCCGGGCATTGGGAAGCTTATTGAGGGCTGCACGGCCTTCAGTCCGAAGAACCGGCCATCAAGTCGCACGGTCGTACACTCACTGCAGGAGATCGTCCAGCAGCTCAAGGACGAGACGCAGGACGGCAGCGACTCGGACGACGAAGACGGAGATGTCCACCTGACGGCGCGGTCGATAGGCGTCGTCGTCTAGAGGACACTTTTTGTTGTTGTCGCGCGTGACGTGATGGCGGTGTGCGTGTCCCGTGTACGATACTTTATGCGAGCGACGGTGAGCAGTGCGAGTCCGTGTGAGTGTTCTTTCCGCAACAAGCACGCAAAAGTTTTGACCAGTTTATCACCGCGCCACAATTTTGCCATGATTTATAAAACGTCGCGACTTCTCGAGGCAGAGAAGAACGAAGAAGAATAGAAAGGGAAAGAGAGAGCTCCGCTCACTTTCCACAGATAAAGCAAACCATCAGATCATGATTCTTCCTTTCACTCGGTAGCTTCTTTCATCGCGGACTGCTGACGTCGACGAGTCGAAGGCTTCTCCGACCTGAGCTCAGGGTTTCTTTGTTTCCAGGCGCGACAACATGACCAAGATAGAGGTCCTGATGGTTTCGACAATATTCTCAGCTCAAACACCCACGAGGCAGGTTGGCAAATAGTTCTCTCGCCGTGGAGATCAAACTCGCACTTCACGTCCATAGCATGAAGAAAGCGCGTGACTCACGTCCACACATTTCAAGCAGAAACAACCAAATACCAACTCACACTGCCTGCTGTCCAGCAAAGCCGTCCGTGACGTCGGGCTCCCACGAGCCGCCGCTCGGGATCTCGGGCGCGATGAGCGTCACCGGCAGGTGCAGCAGCACGTCGGGGCACCACGGGATGTCGCACTCGACATTAATCCGATACGAGCACTGGATGAGCGTGCCCGTGGTCGACGGGTTGAGGAACGTGTGGTGGTCCGTAGCCGCCAAGGGCAGTGCCTGCGCCTGTGAGCACGACGACTGCGCCTGGACACCTGGGAACGCCCTCGAGGCAACCTCGCGCGTGAACTCGACAAAGCCGCCGTGACTAAGGCGCAACCCGATATCCTGGTACAAGATGCACTTCATGGCCGTGATGTCCACGCTCGAGTTGTTGTGCACGTGGCACTGGATGTGCGCCGTCTCGCCGGGTAAGTACACCCCCCCTGTCCATCGCGACGGCGAGGTCGCACGTGCCCTTGTTGAAGCAGCAGCAGAAGTTGACACGCTGCGTGGTTGAGTCCTCGCTGGGATGCAGACCCATAAGGTTGCGCTCGTGGACGACCAAGTTGCAGTCCGCCTTGAGATCCGAGGTGAAGAATCCGCCGACCTCCAGTGTCGCCCGAAACTTGTACTGGATCTTGGCCTTGAGCTCATCCACGTAGCCTGACGAGAAGGACTCCAAGTGAAACACCCCCGGGAGCTTGAGAGGCAGCTCGTACTTGAACTGGTACGAGTACCGACCGGACGCGTACACCTGCGGGATCGCGCAGATCACAAGCTGGATGGTGAGAGACATAGTACAAGGTAGGCGAAGTTAGAACGTGCCAGTGGAGGTAGACTGAAGAAGGCTAATGGCCCACATACGTTCTGCTTGAAGAACTGGACCGCGTCGCTGTGATCCGCGTACTTTGTGATCGTGTTGCCGCTGCCGTCGCGCTCATTACGCACCTCGCGCCACTGGACGCGCTCCTTGCCCGTCGCCTTGAGCATGAGCGCTACGGCCATACACAACAGCAGCTCTATCGCCATTAGGTCATACGCTTCTTAACAAGTCCATCTCGGCCTGCTTAACGCACCGTCGCACTCGATGGGCTCGTAGATTTCGACGTAGATGGTGCCGCGCACGACCTCGCCGGCGATGTAGGACGGCTTCTCGACCAAGATGCCGATCTTGCCCTTCTCGCCGAGCCCGAACGCGCGCGCCAGCTTGCCCATGCTCTTCGCGTGTCTCTTTATTGCGGTTAATACTGAGAACTGACGTCGCGCGTGTGTCTCTCGCTTGGTGAATCTGTGAGTGGCAGCTTTGAGTCTGAGAGCGCAAGGCTCGGGCTTTCTTTCAATCCCTCGCCGGCAGAGAGAGAGAGAGAGAGAGAGCAAGTGATCGAAGCGGTATGTGTAAGGTTGACGGAAGGAGATGCGCCAACGCTCTCTAGCAATACAGTATTCGAATTGACTGAGGAACTCGGCCCTTAGAATCTGGATGGGCTTGCTTGAGATCGGAGCAACAGCAGCACCTGCATCCTCAAGTTGGACGGAGAGAGAGAGATAGGAAGAGCGACGATCGCTTCCGCGCTGCGAACTCGTCGATGCCGAAAGTTGCGCATATCACTGATAGCGAACGCGTGTGCGCTACGAGCAGAGCATGTCGCTCGGTTGGATCAGCAGGGGTGGACGTGTGGCGTTCACGTCGCGTTGAAGCGGGCGAGCAAAGTAGACTGCATCACTCCAAGTAACCTGAACATAATGAGTGGCTTTTTAGTCCAGCGGCAGCAGGGGACCACAGCGTTCCAGCTCTCACTCTGCTCTCTTCCGATGCTGCCTTTAAGCGCTCGAACATCCACCACCACGCCTTCCCAGTCTTCAGCAAGCCTCTTACAAGCTACCAACTCCTATTAGTCGCCCAGCCAGTCATGCTGAACTCGGTCTTGCTGGTCGGAGCTCGGCTCTGCGTACCGCTTTGCCGCTTTGTGGATGGCAGGAACGAAAGCGCCACGTTTGGCCGGACTGCCAAGGGATGCAAACGCTGTCAGAACCCGACTGGTTCAAGGTCTGGGGTGGGGGTAAACCGCAAACCGGAGAGAGCAGCAAGGCGAACATCGGCGCGTGGCACTGGTACACGGGCCGCTTCAACTGCGGATACAGAAGAAAGCGACACATCGAGAATCGAGTGGTGGCTCGAACGAAGCGAATGGCGGCACAGAGGTCAGAGAGGCTGTAGTTGCGCGACAGGGTTGATGGTATCTAAAACTCTTTTTGGTGCCCGGAAATCTGATCGCAAAGCTGATCATCACTCGGTGGCGGGCATCTTCAGCGTCCCGAAAGAAGCTGCTCGCCCGCAATTACGACTGCTTATGAGGAGTCCCTTTGACTCACTCGCGTCGTGTGAGGTGCGTTGGAGCGGGTGGGGGTATCCTGGTACTGTGCTCGAGTGGTGAGGAGCACAGCGCAGCCATCCATTGGTGAGTTTTTTTGAGATTGGAGACTTGAAAATCAAGGAATGACGGTACTTCCAGCAGGAGCGTATGCCGCTGCAGGCGAGTGTGCTGGGGCTGCGCTCGAGTCACCAGCAGTGAGTCGAACCCCAGCTCGCCGTAATGCACCGGCTCCGCTGAGGTTCACAGCTCACTCTTCAATTGCTCCGCAAGCCCACAAGCGCCTCTCGACTGCCCACCAGGTATTGCCGATCTCCACTCAAGATGAAGTCCATCGTTGCCTCGACCTCCAAGTGGTTCGTACTGGCGCTCGCGCTCACGTTGACGACCACCACCTGTGTCGACGCTGTCATCGTCAAGGCCAGCGATATCGCTCGTACACGAACCGACTTGGGCAAGTTCCAGACGCTCGAGAAGACCTGGAACGTCTCGGGTTCAACTGGGCTCCACAACCTGATCGTGCAAGCCCCAGGCTCCGTCTTTGTCGACTACGACTCGGCACTGGACACTCATGGCTCGGACGCCCTAGCGGCCAAGGTTGTGGTCACCGGCGACTCCGAAGATCTGCTCAGCGCGTTCCAGGTCCTCCCGTGGGACGGACCAAAGGGAGAAGGCCTCGAGCTCCGCTTCCAGCCTCAGCAGCAACAACACGACTTCCAAGGTCACGTGCTCACTCACATCCTCGTTGGCGATAAGCAAGTGCTTCAGAGTATCAAGAGCTTATCTTCTGCAGACATCGTGATCTCGGACAACGTCCTGGCGAACAACAACGCGAACGCCAGCCTCGAACTCAGCGTGCTTGGCTCGGGCGACGTGGCCGTGGTGTCGACCCAGGAGCTCCAAATCGGCTCGCTCTCGATCTTCTCTGCCGGCAGCGGCGATGTCGAGCTCCAGTCTCCGCTGATCAATACGACGACCTCCATCTCCGTGAGCTCACTCGGCAGCGGGGATGTCGCGATCATCGCCGACGAGATCCGAGCGCACGCGGTCGCCATCACGAGCGTCGGCTCGGGCAATGTCGCCATCCAAGCCGACAACATCGTCGCCTACTCGATGGACTCGCTGGTGACCGGCTCGGGGTACGTGAGCTCGGCCCGCAATGGCTCGTGCGTGAACCAGACCGCTACGCTCACGGGCTCGGGCAAGCTCGCACTTGGCTCGATCATCTCTCAGTTCGCCGAAGTTGGCGTCTACGGCTCAGGTGATGCGGTCGTCCAAGCGAAGGAGAAGCTCGTGGCCACGATGACTGGCACTGGCGACCTCCATTACATGGACCATGTACCACGGGAGGTAGTCGTGCGCGGCCTCCCGTCGTCATCGCACCGAGGCCACCACAGCTATGAGAAGAGGATCAAGCAGGCGCGCCACCAAGAGTACGAGCCGTACGTGCCACACCGCCATGAGCGCATTCCTCGACGTGTGGTCGTGCACACAAAGCACAGCGGACACTTCGTCAGCATTGACGACGACGACGACGAAAGTGATGACGATTCGTTTCACGACGGCGTCCTCGTGATCCGGCCATTCGACAGCGACGACGACGACTTTGCCATGCAGAACCTCGCTGTTGCGCCACTCTCAGGTGCTCACTTGGGCCAGCCAGCGGTGATCGCGAGCTGCGCTGGCGTGATTATGGTTGTCGTCGCCCTCGTCGCCGGCTACAAATTCCGCCAGCAGCGCCGCCGCGCCGAGTACAGTCCACTCGTCGCAGTGACCACGAGCGCGAGCTAGGCAACACGAGGCTTGCAGTGCGCACTGACGCAAAGCTCGTTCGTACAAGGTACCCTTCGCTCTCCGAGCACCTATCCAGCGTCTCTAATGCTGCAGCAGTGTCTGGTGGCAGTTTGGAAAAGTAAATCAATGAAGTCGCTCTGAAAGAAAAGAAACAAAAACGTGTTGCATGCGCACAGCCAAGCGCTAGTGGACAGACATCGTTGGTCAACATCGGCTGTATACATTGCGTGCGCGTGTGGAACGGCGATCGAGCCACTTGCGCCACGAGAGTCGAGCTCATGCCACTGCTGGCAGCGGTATGGCCAACCTGCTTCGTGTGGGTGTGTCCGATACGTGTAGCCCAGCTCTCGCGCTCACAGGAAGGTGCGGCTGTGGCAGTCATTCTGCTTCACGGAATGGTGGTAAACAACACCAAGAGTGCATGTACCTGATTTGTATCGTGTCGTCTGTTCGAACAGCTCCGGTCCGTTCGTGGAACGGTCCTGGAAGCAAAGCATCACGACTCCGGTTGATCAGCACACACAAGCGCAGGCTCCATTCAGTTTGATCTTTTGACGGGCGCCTCACTCACCAATCCGCCACCTAACCCACACGCGCACCTGCGAGCCCGTCCGTCTAGCTCGCAGCAGCCCTCCCTGTCCCCTCCACGATGACGTCCGGCGCTGCGTCCAAGAGCTCAAAGTGGCTCGCTCTCACATGGCTAATCGCCTGTGTTGACGCAGTCACGATCAAATCCAGCAACATCACGACGCCAGCAAGCGACCTGGGCAAGTTCCAGACGCTCGAGAAGACCTGGAGCGTCTCGGGCTCAACTGGAATCCGCAATCTGCTCGTGCACGCCCCAGGCATTGTGTACGTCGACTACGACGCGTCCCTCAGCACGAATGAACCAGACGCTCTGTCAGCAAAGGTCGTGCTCACGGGTGACTCGGAGGACTTGATGGACGCGTTTCAGGTGCTCCCGTGGGACGAATCTGCTGGTGAAGGTCTCGAGCTCCGCTTCCGCCCTGGAGAAGGCGACTTCCAAGGCCACCTGCTCACACGAATCCTCGTTGGCAACAAGCAAGTGCTCCAGATCGTCAAGAGCGTCTCCTCAGCAGACGTCGTGATATCGGGCAACGTCTTCAGCAGCGACGGTGACGCTGCCAGCGTCGAGCTCACCGCTCTCGGACCAGGTGACGTGACCGTAGTCTCCACCGAAAAGCTGTACACCGGGACGCTGTCGATCTTGGCAGCCGCGAGCGGCAATGTCGTGGTGCAAGCTCCATCGATTGAAGCGACCAAGTCCATCTCAGTAAACTCGGTCGGCAGTGGGGACGTCGCGATCGTCGCTGACGAGGTCAAGACAGACGCGGTGAACATCAAAAGCGTCGGCGACGGCGGCATCTACGTCCAGACCGACAATGCTGTCACGATCACGATTGACGCGTTACTGAGTGGCTCCGGCGACGTGACGTTCTCGCGCAGCGGCTCGTGCGTACACCAGCGGGTCAAGCTCGTCGGCGACGGTGACTTCGTCTCTGGGTCCATTGTCTCCGAGTTCGCGGACGTTGGCGTCTATGGCTCGGGCAACGCGCTCGTGCAAGCGAAGGAGAAGCTCGTGGCGACGATTACAGGCTCCGGAGAGCTTCACTATGTCAATGACGAACCCAGGGAGGTGGTCGTCCGCGGCCGTCAGTCGTCGCTCCGGGACCACAGCCCCAGTAAGGAGGTCAAGCAAGCCCACAACAACGACTTTGACACGTACAAGCCGCACGTTCAACGCCAGGAGCGCATTCCTCCACTGCTGATCGTTCGCACGAAGAAGAGGGAGAACAAGAGTGGACACCTCCGCACCAGCAGCAGCGACGATGATGATGACTCGCTCGAGGAGAGCGTGGTCGTAATCACGCCAGACGACAGCTTCAGCACTGACACTGAGACTCTCGATGCCGGTGTGCTGTCACTCTCGGGCTACACGACCTCGGACTACCTCGAGGTGTTTTTGTGCATCATGGTGGGCATCGGCGCAATGCTCAAGTACCGCAAGCGGCGGCTTCGCGACCGCATCTTACGGCGCAATCAGTACACGCCGCTTGTCGTTGCGACCGCAGCGATCGAAGGGATTGTGGTGTTGCTCTCGCAGGCATCGAATGCGAGTACGAGTTCGAGGTGAGAGCTCGTTGGATGGTGCTCTGTGTTAAGAACGGTGATAACGGAGCTGGTTGAGTAAGAACATGCTTCATTACGTTACTGTTGCCCTTGCGCCATCGCACTACTGCGTTGTTGCATACCTGCCGTCAACGTCCACTCGATACTGGTCACAGGCAGACCCAGCAGGAGCAACGAGACAGACGTGTTGGTTGGCGATCCTGCTCCGTCCTCAGTCAAACCGCGACCAGCACTCGCCGTCTGTGCTTCGCCAGCAGAGCTCAATGCGCTGCGGGATCGAAGGACCGGACTGGCCGACGAAGCGAAAAGAGGCCGAAAGGAGGAGACCATGAATGCGGGCGAGCGAAGACATCGCAGTTTGGTGATCTCGTTGAGATCCGCAGCCATTCTGATCTCGGAATGCATGTACTGCACGGAATGCACAACCGTGCAGTCGTGCAATCTCGGGCAGTCGGCACGTTGGTCAGCGCGACGCGCTGTGCCTGGGATCTCAGTCATTCTCCAACTCACCTCCAGCCCCACAAGCGCCTCCTCGAGCTACTATCTCTCCGAGATGAAGTCCTTCGTTGCGGCAACCACCAAGTGGCTCGCTCTCGCACTCGCTCTCTCGTGGACTGCTGCCTGTGCTGACGCAGCCATCATCAAGGCCAGCGGCATCACCGCTCCAGCGAGCGACCTGGGCCAGTTCCAGACGCTCGAGAAGACCTGGAGCGTCTCGGGCTCAACTGCGCTCCGCAATCTGCTCGTGCACGCCCCCGGCTTGGTGTACGTCGACTATGACGCGTCGCTCGACTCCAATGGCCCAGAGGGCTTGATCGCGAAGGTTGTGCTCACGGGCGACTCGGAAGACCTCCTCAACGCGTTTGACGTCGTCTCGTTGGACGAACCCACTGGCGAGGGCTTTGAGCTCCGTTTCCTCACTCCGGTCGGCCACTTCCGCGGCCACCTGCTGACGCAGATCCTCGTTGGCAGCAAGCAGATGCTGCAGAACCTCAAGAGCGTCTCCTCCGCGGACGTCGTGATCTCCGACAACGTCCTGAAGAGCGACGACGAGGCGGTGGACTTGAAGTTCAGCCTGTTCGGTTCGGGGGACGTGACCGTGGTGTCGACCCAGAAGTTGTACGTCGGCACGCTCTCGGTGCTGGCTACTGCCAGTGGCGACCTCGAAGTCCAGGCTCCGCTCATCGAAGCCACCAAGTCTATCAGTGTGAACGCGCACGGCAGTGGCGATGTCGCTCTCATCGCTGAGGAGATCAAGACCGATGTGGTCACCACCAAGAGCACCGCGTCGGGTGACGTCTACGTCCAAGCCGACAATGTCATCGCGAACACAATCGACACACTGATCAGTGGATCCGGTGACGTGACGTTCTCGCGCGGCGGCAAGTGCACCACGCAGAACGTGAAGGTTACGGCCTCGGGCTGTTTCGCCTCGGGGTCGATCATCTCTGAGTTCGCGGACGTCAGCATCTTTGGCTCGGGTGACGCGCTCGTCCAGGCAACGGACAAGCTCGTGGCGACCATCACGGCGTCTGGAGACATTCACTACGTGAACGACGAGCCGAAGGAGGTGGTTGTGCGTGGGCGCTCAGCATCGCCGTCGCACCGAGGTCGTCATGGACCAAAGGTGAAGAAGATCAAGCAGGCGCACAAGAACGAGTTCGACACGTACAAGCCGTATGTACCGCGCCAAGAGCGCACGCCTCAGCTGGTGATGATCACTCGCTCCACGAACAACGGACGCTTCGTCTTCAGCGACGACGACGACTCGTTCGACGAGGGCGGAATCGTGATCGTCAGTGACGACAGCTACGACTTCGCTGACGTGGAGAACCTCGCTGCGGCGTCGCCCTCGACTGGTCGCGCGGGCACTCCGCTGGTGATCTCGGGCTATGTGGGTGTCTTCATGGGCGTCATCGGTCTCGCCGCTGTGTACAAGTTCCGTCAGCAGCGCCGCCGCGCCGAGTACAGCCCGCTCATCGCAGTGACCACGAGCGCGGACTAAGCGACGCGATGTTATGCTATGCCGATGCCAAGAATGAGAGCTTTGCCAACAGTAGGAATAGGACACTGGAGCACAATGGCGTGCAGATTCAGCTACACGTCTCTAACTCTCGATGAAAGACATGCAGCTCCCGTCGCAATTCACATGCTCCTTCTTCCTCGGAAGCAACTGCTCTACGTGCTTTATCGGCTGAGACGAAGCGTCCGAGATGGCTCTTCTGAACGTTTGCTCGTCCATGTGCGAATGCGATTCACGACCACAGATGCACATCTGCAGCCTTTGTCCTCTGTGATGCGCGCACTGATACTGCACGCGCAATCCTGCCACGGGATGCACCTCGTGCCGCTGACGAGAGAGCTTCTCGCCTTCATGGAGACGAACCTGCAATCCAATCGGATCCGCTCATTGCTGGCCTCAATCAATCATGTCATATCACCATCATTCGGCGTCGGGAATGCTGGTCGTATCTCATTCATTCCCGAGTACAGAATGATGGTTGGTTGGCTGGCATCGACAGATGAGTATCTAGCGCAGAGCCAGGCTGTGCTGCTCATCAATCGCCAAAGCCCCTTAGGCAGCTCACAATGCTGTGGCAAACGCTCTGCAGCACAGGGGTTCCGCCACGGAACGAAGGGCTCGCCTGGACGTAGATGTCTATCTTCTCGTTATTCCCCAATCCGCCTCGTGCACTCCAAGCCTCGGTCCAGTCTCCCTCAAGTCCTCTTTAATCTCCTACCATGAAGTGCTTCGCCCCCTCGTTCGCCCTCACGCTCGCGACGCTGCTCGCTGCGTTCCTCACTGCCGACGCGCTCTCGATCCACAGCTCGGACGTCACGGCGTCGTCCATCGGGGGACACCAGACCCTGGAGAAGACCTGGACCGTGTCCAGCTCTGAACAGCTCCGCGACTTGGCGGTGCAGATTCCTGGCATCGTGTTCGTCGACTACGACGCGTCGCTCAAGGGATCCGACGTCGTGGCCAAGATCGTCGTGAGCGGTAGTTCAGAGCACTTGATCAACGCTTTTGGCGTCGAGTCCCACGAGTCGGGTGATGGCGTGAAGGTGCACCTGAAGAACAAGGACGCGCGTGTCAACGGCCACGTGCTCACGCAGATCTTCGTCGCGGACAAGAGCGTGCTTCGCGAGCTCTCGGTGGCCTCCAGTCACGATTTTGTGATTGGAGACCACGTGCTCGTGAGCAATGACGCCTCGTCGTCCGTCAAGATCTCCACTTCGGGCTCGGGCAACTTCTTCCTCGCTTCGCACGAGAGCTTCGCTGTCAAGTCGCTCAAGATCAGCACGGCGGGCTCTGGCGACGTGCAGTTCCAGGTTGAGTCTCTCGAGACTGCAGATGACATCAAGCTCTCGATCGCTGGCAGTGGCGATGTCGCGCTCCTCGCACATGAGATCCGCGCGGAGAAGCTCAAGTCCTCGACTTCGGGCTCTGGTGACGTGTTCGTCCAATCCGAGAGCCTCACGGTGCACGACCTGGAGACCAGCATCTCTGGCTCGGGCACCACGACGCTCTCGAAGAGCGGATCGTGTACGAAGCAGAAGAT